>AWUE01019531.1:0-204068 GCA_001974825.2 Corchorus olitorius
AAAAAAAAAAAAAACTGAGACAGAGATTCTTGGGAATTTCTTTTTCATCAGAAAATTTTAAGGTTATTTTGGGTGTTACTAAATACCGCCCCCTTTTACTAGTCATCGCCCCCCTTTAGACTATTTTGTCATTTACTTTATTTTCCATCAAACTTCAAACTTTTCAATTCTCTTAAATTCTCTCAACTTTTAAACTTTCAAAACTTAATCATTCAAAATCATTCAAGTAAAACAACATCAAAACTCATGTACAAAGATTTTTTCGGATTAAAAGTATGTTTTTTTAAAAAAAAAGAAATTTTTTTTCTATTTATCATTAATCAAAGATTAAAATCCTCTTGCTAATATTGACATATTCATACCCATTTAAGCTAAATGAATTATCCAACCAATACTTATTAAAAGATAAAAAAGAAATTAAAAGAAAATCTAAAAAAAAAAAACCCAGAAACAGCGGGTCGCGATCCATGGACCCGGGTCACGATGCGGGTCGCGCGCGACACGGACCATGGCGGGTCGCGATCCGCGCGCGACCTGGCCATGGATCCGAGTCGCGACGCGGGTCGCGATCCGCGCGCGACCTGGCCATGGATCCGAGTCGCGACGCGGGTCGCGCGCGACCCTGACCGAGGGCGGGTCGCGATCCGCGCGCGACCCGCTGTTTCTGGGTTTTTTTTTCTGCGCTTTTTTTTTCTTTTTAGATTTTCTTTTAATTTCTTTTTATCTTTTAATAAGTATTGGTTGGACAATTCATTTAACTTAAATGGGTATGAATATGTCAATATTAGCAAGAGGATTTTAATCTTTGATTAATGATAAATAGAAAAAATAAATTTCTTTCTTTAAAAAAAACATACTTTCAATCCGAAAAAATTTTTGTGCATGAGTTTTGATGTTGTTTTACTTGAATGATTTTGAATGATTAAGTTTTGAAAATTTGAAGGTTGAGAGAATTTGAGAGAATTGAAAAGTTTGAAGTTTGATGGAAAATAAAGTAAATGGCAAAATAGTCCAAAGAGGGGGCGGTGACTAGTAAAAGGGGGCGGTATTTAGCGCAAGTAACTTGCCAAAATCAATGACAATCACATGTCCAAATGAAGGAAATTAGTGTAAGTTGTTCATCAAAATGTCTTGCCATGATCTAAATGAAGTTTAGATTCAATTGTAAAGTTTTATAACCAAACTTATGAGGGAAATTTGAACTTGAATATGGGAAATTCATGCAAGGGGTTGACAAAAACATCAGACCAAAAGTTGTCTTCTTTAGTTGATTTTAGTTAGATTGCATTTCAGAAGTAGTCTGTTTAGTGAGGTAATTTAGCGTTAATTTTCCTTCAATTTCTTCTTGTTACTTGGTTGCTTGTTTCCAATTTAGTCTCTCAATTATTTTCGTCAAAGGAGCATGTTGATCCACAAGCACTTTCAAGCCCCGACCAAACTGATAGTATAGTCTTGTCAAACGTCTCCTAAATGTGGCAGTGGCACCACATGGCCAACTCACATTAACAAAAAAGGAATAATTTAAATTATTAATCCTTGATTATTCTTCTTTGACCCGGCTTTTATGATCACATAAATAAATAAATTAAAAATAATTTAAATTATAGCTGGATTACAGAATAAGTAAGCATTAAATTAACAGGCAATATTAATCAGGTCTAAAGCCATATATAACAAAACTCAAGGTATCGATCCCTTGATCTATTATAAAGAAGGAGAGTTTGTCTCATGAACTTTAATTTGTCACAATAATATTAATTCGTTTGTTTTGATTATTATTCACCATGGCTACCTCAAAAGCTGTTGATGTGAGAGCAAAAGATATTGAAAAGTTGGAGGAAATGTTGGCAAGGCTGCCTAAAGGGAAGAACTGGGCGGGAGGTGAGGAGTTAATCCAGTACCAAGGGTTTTGGTTACCAAAAGAGATGGCGAAAGGAGTCATGTTGATCCACGGCCACTTGAAGCCTCGACCAACAGATGTCATCTTGTCAACATATCCCAAGTGTGGCACCACATGGCTAAAAGCCCTCGCTTTCGCCATTATCAACAGGAGTTCTCACCATGATTTCCAAAACCATCCCTTGCTCACATCAAACCCTCACGACTTACTACTCCCCCTCATTGAACGATACATTAATTCCGTCGACATCGAAACCCTTCCGTCGCCTCGGGTTTGTCCAAGCCACCTCGCTCTCTCTTTGTTCCCAAACTCCATGGCGGCGGCCTCCTCTCCTTGTCGTTTCGTTTACATCTGCCGTAACCCTAAAGATACTTTTGTTTCAATGTGGCATTTCATGAACAAGTTGAGACGTCTCAAACAAGTGCCCCCACTTTCACTTGAAGATGCACTTGACTCCTTTTCCAAAGGAGTTTCTTTCTGCGGACCCTATTGGGATCATGTTTTGGGGTATTGGAAAGCCAGTTTGGAGTCACCCAACAACGTTTTGTTCTTGAAATATGAAGATTTGAAGAGGGAGCCGTCGGTGTATGTGAGGAAATTGGCGGAGTTCTTGGACCTTCCCTTCTCGGAAGAGGAGGAAAATGAAGGAATTGTGGAAAAGATTGTCAACTTGTGTAGCTTTGAGAATTTGAGTAATCTCTATGTGAATAAAAATAACAATATTAACATTAAAGCTGCAGGTGTTAACACTTCCCACTTCTTCAGGAAAGGACAAGTTGGTGATTGGATAAATCATTTATCGCCTGAAATGGCTAATGCGATGGATCAAATAACACAAGAAAAATTCCGAGGTACAGGATTGAATTTCGATTCATTCCCTCATTATTCTTGACTATGCATGTGTATTAATTAATATTCAATACTTTTAAATAAGAAGGGAACACTTGGGGTTGGTTCAATACAAGGGAATAATTTGTAACTTTTTCCTTTTTCCCTTCGTCCTTATCGTGTTACTTGTTAATTATTTCAATTCTAGAGTATAATTTGTAAGCTCATATATAATGTTGCTAAAGTTTGAGTTAATCATTGAGGAAACTACTACAACAATTTTGAAAAACTTTAATTTTTCCAACCTTATTGGCTAAAGGAGACGACTGGTTGTATTAGAGATTATAGAATGATTTAAACTATGGTTAATCGGTTTAGTTAGTTAAGTTTGTTATGAGTAAGGTTAAATGTCAGTTAGTTAGTTAGTCTTAGTTTGTATATATAGGCTTAATTCTCTGTAACTTCTCATATTTTTAATTCATTTCTTTGTATAACTTTTGTCATGGTATCAGATGTCTTAGAGTTTTCTCTCAATCTTCCGCAAATCTCATTGATTTTTCTCATTAAGAAACGATCAGTTTCTAGCTCTTAAGCTTTGCTTTCATGGCTGACTCAAACAATACCATTCCTTTTGGATCTCTTTCTTTTGGAGTAAGACCAGAAGATCTTCCATCAAGTCCTTACTATCTCCATCCTAATGAAAACCCTACTCTTATTCTTGTTTCCTCTATCCTCACTGGCCCGAATTTCCATCAATGGCAGAAAGCAATGAAAATGGCGCTTCTCACCAAGAATAAGCTTAGAAATCTATAATGCTCATCAAGAAAATCTCTCGATCCATGAGTATTTTACAAAACTGAAGACACTTTGGGAAGAATTCCAGATTTTAAGGCCTTTGCCCCATTGTTCTTGTGATCTTAACTGTACTTGTGGTTACTTTCAGAGGACTAGGGATTATCGTGAATAAGATCAGGTTATGGTGTTTATTAAAGGGCTTAATGAACAATATGCTACTCTCAAATCTCAGATCTTGTTAATGGATCCATTACCTTCACTGAGTAAGGCATTTTCTTTAGTCATTCAACAAGAAAAGCATATATCTTTTATAAATCCTGTTTCAGATATTGTTGCTTTGGCAGTTAAAGCCAGCAACAATTCTGGTCCTAAGAAGTTTCAGAATCACACCAAACGACCAATGTGTTCTTTTTGTAACAAGGAGGGTAATACAGTAGACAAATGCTATAGGAAGCATGGTTTTCCCACCAATAATCCTAATTACAAAGGAAAGACAAGCTAATGCAGTGGAAATCATGGATATTACTGCTTTTGGAATGCCTTCACAGCAAGATTCCAGATTCTGACAACTTCCATTTCACTTAGAGATCAATATGATAATCTCCTGAGCATGATTCAATTTTTGACTGTTCAGACTCAACAACATCAAGTCAATGCAACTTTACATACTGTTGCAAATCCTAATGGTTCAACATCTACTAGATCCAATCCTTATGGTATTTCTAACCTTTTTTCAACAATTATGACTATTGATCCTCACATTTCTTAAAATGCTTATAGTAATAGTCATAATACTTGTACTGATTTAGGTAGTAGATACAAGGGCCACTGATCATATAACATGCTCCATTGCTTCTTTTCATTCATATAGATCTGTTCATAATGTGTTTGTTAGTTTGCCTAACAATTCTAAAGTGCAGATTAATTTTCTATGCAACCAAACAATCTTTTTATAATTTTCATTGATTTCAGGGAGCAGTTTTAGCAGCTGGCTTGCCTGGGATACAGAGAGATGGATTAGCCCTTAATAGAGAATCTAAGCTATAATACTGTATACACCATATGAGAATGATAGTCAATAAATCAAATCACCATTTTAACAAGATTTGCAGATTGCCTCGGGGCCTAGAGCTGCATTGTAGATTGATGATCTTCTGTCTCATTCCCATTTGATGTGTAAAAAAAAAAAAGCAAAAAAAAAAAACACGATAATGATTCAAGATCCATTTTCTCTTCTTTCTGTTTTTGGTAATCAATTTTTGACCTGATCTTGTTTTGTTTTAGGAATGGATTATTGATTCAAGAAGTAACGAAAAAGAGTTGAACCCTTTGTTCTAACTATCTGTTTTACCAATATAAAGATTTGATCAGGGTAAAACAACCACTTTTCTTCATAAAAATTCATGACTTTGATCCAAGAACCATCAATGAGAAGAGGTCTATTATTTTATATATATATCTATATATATGGGAATATAACATAGTCCAACTCCAATACTACCCTAGAAATTGAATATTTATACATCCACGAGAAATTAACAGTGTTGTTAATATATTACTTAAATACAAAAAACGAGGAAGACGTACTGTTTATTAATGCGAGTTCTACGATTCACCCCATGTGAATGCACTAAGACTCTTGAAAAATTGTGGCGGGTTAGATCTCGCAATTCATCACATGACACACATTTAGTCGTAGTCGTATTTGGTTTATCGTGTCTGGCGTCTGTAGTGTGTTAAGCACGATTAGGATTATCATGTTTCGTGTCATTAAAGACACGATTGACACGTTCAAAATACGAATAACACGCTTTAATAACTGGGTTAATACGATTACACGAATACCTGTTATACGACACATTTGAGACACGTCTAACTTAAAACCTTAACCCAATGATTAGATATACCCAATTAGTCCATAACCTAGTTTCTAATTTTCTTTTCTTTTCTTCCCTTACCCTAACCTAATTTTCTTTGGGTTTATATATAATACACCGTCAGTAGAGTTTAGCAGACTGCATCAGCAGATCTTGAAGGGTGACATGTGTCTCCTAAGGACTAGATTGAAATATTTAAAATTTAATTAATTCGGAAAATGAACATGTGTCAACTCCACAATCCGTTTGTGGAGTCCAAAATGTACTTCGTCGGTGTATCAAATAATTACTTTTTTTCTTTTAGTTAATTGAATTTAAACGTGTCAACGTGTCGTGTCTTGACTTGTTACACGGTACACAGGTCCCGTGCTCCGTTTACATGTTTAATTTCGTGTTCCGTGTTCATGTTAGACACTTTATTATAGCCTATGTAAATATGACACGAGACATGACACAACACGTTACACGAATTGTTAGATCTAACGGGTATAATTACACGCGGTTAGAACCAAACAGTGAAAGCTGAAACTGCTTAGTTAACCGGTATCTACAAAACCATCAAACACAAATAAAACTAAACCAATATGTTAAAATTATTATTATTTATTTCGTTTACATTATCCATAGGGTAGTTTATTATTATTATTTTTTTCTACCCATTCTTCGAGATTAATGAAGAAAACGTGGTTTTTTCTTTTAATATTATTGAATTGCTAATTCTGTCCTCTACGGTCTACCTAATCGTGCCGATCCGAGTATTACTCAACTCGAGCTCAATCAGCTCAATTCTAAAATACAAGGCTTGAGGTTCGGCTTGAGTTTGCTCGAGCCTATATGAACTGCTCAATTAAGCTGATAAAGAGTCTAAAAATTCCAATTTTCCAACCATTTTCAAATATATCATCAAATTTGCAAAGAAATAATCCACCTAAATATAAAATAAAAAACACGAATTTTATATGCTTAACAGGGCAGCCAAGGATATAACATATATAAGAATTCTGAATATAGGACTCGGATTTTAAATAAAATCCCATCTCAAGAAGGGTCGATTAACAAAGGATTAAGAGCCACAATAAACTTTAATCTTCCCCAATAGAGTGATGGAAATCAAATTAAAAAAAAAAAGAGTTGATAACTTACACCGCTTGCTGAAATCGTTAACTTTCTCGCAACACGTTTTTGTTTGTTGGAATCGTTAAGCAACACGTATTTTATATATTTAGCAGGGCAGCCAACAATAAGAAACCCTTTTCATTGGAAAAACCTCTGTTTCAACCATACTAACGACTTGTAATTTACTTAGAAGTGTCTTCTCCTGGTGTCGATCGAGCTGCTTGTTCATCCAGTGGTCATTAGTCATTACCTGTTTCTCTTCCAATCAAACCTGAACCGTTGCCGTCGGTAGTGGAAAGGGGAAGAGGCGGTGTCGGGGGGAAAAGAAGATGAAGGGGGAGCGGCGTGGGGTGGGTGATGGGTTTGAACAGATGAAAGAAAAAAAAGGAATGGAATTAGAATTAGATTTAAGACAATTTATTACAAAAACAAAATTATCCTTATACTAAAAACCTACAAATTATGTATGTAGGGTCAGCATAGTGATTCAACTATAAATATATGTAATATTAGAGGGGGTTTGATTAAATTGGATGAGTCTACGAGCCAAGTATTAAAATACTTGAGCTTGGCTTGTTCAACTATTCAAATACTTTGAACTCGGTTTAAATTTTCCGAGCCAAACTCGAATTTTCCTCGAGTCAAAGGAATAGCTCGTGAACAACACCCCTACCTAAACCCTCGGATTTTGTACATAAAATTACAAAAAACGAGAGGAACGAGGTACCTAACCATTAACTAATTAATTTATCCAAAAAAAGTTAATTATTAATATCAATAAGGTCTAATGGACACCGTTTATTATTAATTTAATTGGCAACATCAGACAGGGCTCAAGTCTTTATAACCCAAAGGCTGGTCACTTGCCCTTTTACCAAATCAAAAAAAGCAAGTCACTTGCCCTGTTTAGTTTTTTTTTCCTTGTCTTAGAGTCTTGACCATGGGTAGCTCAAAAACTTTTGATGTGACAGCAATAGATGTGGAGAAAGTAGAGGAAGGGTACCGGAAAACGTACGAAAAGCTCGACGAAATGTTGCCAACCCTTGCCCAAGGGGAAAACTGGTTGGCTGATGGCGTTCAGGTTGTCCAGTACCAAGGGTTTTGGCTACCAAAATTTATCGTGCAAGGAATCATGTTGATCCACGACCACTTCAACCCTCGCCCAACTGATATCATCTTGTCAACATTCCCTAAATGTGGCACCACTTGGCTAAGAGCCCTCATTTTTGCCATTATCAACAGAAAAAACTATTACGATTTCCAAAACCATCCCTTGCTCTCATCAAATCCTCAAGACTTAGTCCCTTTCTTTGAAATGCTCATTCACGAAGGTGGATCCACTTCCTCCATCGAATCCCTTCCGTCGCCTCGGTTTCTTGCAACTCACATTCCGTTTCCTTTGATCCCAAAATCCATGACTTCGTCTTCGTCCGGCCGTTTCGTTTACATATGCCGTGAGCCTAAAGATGTTTTTGTTTCGATGTGGCACTTTATGAACAAGTTGAGAGCCAAAGAACTGGCCCCACTTTCACTAGAAGAAGCCTTTGACTTTTTTTGTAGAGGGGTTACCTTCGCTGGATCCTATTGGGATCACGTTTTGGGGTTTTGGGAAGCCAGTTTGGAGTCACCGAACAAGGTTTTGTTCTTGAAATATGAAGATATGAAAAGAGATCCGTCGGTTTATGTCAGGAAATTGGCGGAGTTCTTGGACCTGCCCTTTTCGGCAGAGGAAGAAGACGAAGGAATGGTGGAAAAGATAGTCAAGTTGTGTAGTTTTGAGAGTTTGAGCAATCTGGATGTGAATAAAAATGGGAACAATACACCTGGGAAAGGGAAACATCCTGGTACCAATTCCGACTTCTTCAGAAAAGGTCAAATTGGAGATTGGAGGAATCATCTGACTCCCCAAATGGTTGAGGTTTTGGATAAGATAACAAAAGAAAAATTCCAAGGCACTGAATTGAGTTTCGATTTAGTTTCATATTAATGTTCATCTTGAGTTGTCTGTTTTAAACCATGAATTCTGAATAATCTACAAAATTTGTTTCTTTCATGTCATGTGTGTTAATTGTTACTTTTTTTCAATCATGTAATGAGACTATGAGAGGGGATGTTTTCGCTCATAATTTAATGTTTTCATATCTTCAATGTTTGTTTAACAGTGTTGTTAATATAAATTACTTAAATACCAAAAACGAGGAAGACGTACGTGATTATTAATTTAATTTGGCAACATCAATCAGGGCTCAAGTCTTAAAACTCAAAGGCAGCAAATCATATGACATCCGAAATGGTTGAGGTTTTGGATAAGATAACAAAAGGAAAATTCCAAGGCACTGGATTGAGTTTCAATTGAGTTGATCTCGAGTCATATACATGTTTTAAACCAGGAATTCTGAATAATCTGCAAAAGTTTTTCCTTTTATGTGTTAATTGTTTTACTCTAATTCAAACTTTCAATCATCATGTTATAAAAGAGAGGGTCTAGCCTATAATTTAATGTGTTGCTATGTTTGATCAGAAACCAATAGGTCTACCTCAAAAACTCAAGGCAGCAAATGACTTCCCCTGTTTTGTTAAATAGCGAAGGAAAACAGGGTTTTGCTTTCTCAAAAAAGTGGCAAATATATATCAAGTTTATAATTTATTTCCTCAAGGAAACATGGTTTACTTTATTCTACTAAAATCATTTGTGAATCCCTTTGTTATTCATCATTCAATGGGGCACACCATACCCAAACTTGGTTAGTATTTATTACCTTAAAAATAAACTTTATATCCTCCAAAAATGATAGTAAAAACATTAATTTCTTCATAAATCTAGTAATGTGTGATTCCTCATTTTTGACCTTTGTTTTACATTGTATAACAGATGAGAAAGGCCTAGAGACTATGCTCAAGTTCATTGAAATAATCCAAAAGATGTTTGAACAAGATTTGCAGATTGCCTCAGGGCCTAGAGCTGCATTGTAGATTGATCATCTGTCTTCTTCCCATAATCCCATTTGATGTGCATTAAAAGAAAATAGCCTTATAATGATTCTAGATCCATTTCCTCTTCTTTTTGTTTTCTGTAATCATAATTTTTGACCTGATTTTTTTGTTTTAGGAATGGACCATTGATTCAAGAAGTAATGAAAAAGAGTTTAACCCTTTTGTTCTGACTAGCTATCTGTTTTACCAATATAAAGATTTGATCAAAGTAAACGACTAGTTTTCTTCGTAAAAGAAAATTAATGACTTTGATGTCTTAACGATGGTCAGTTGCAATGCGCCATTGAATTTGAGATCAAAATTCAAATGGGTTAACAACAGCTGAAGGCTAGCAGAAAAAAAGAAAAATTTAAGCTCAAGTCAAGACTACACCTGTTCATGGGCCGGGTTCGGGCCGGGTCTAGCCTTGAGATTAAGGCCATTAGTGTTGTCCAAGCCCCGCCCATTTATAAAACGGGCCTCAAACTTTTGTCCAAGCCCGGCCCATTTATCAAATACTTAGACCAAGGCCCGTCCAAAAGCCCGTTTAATATTTTTTTAATAATTATTTTAAGAATTAAATTATATTAATTAATTATATAAATATAATTGTAAATATAAAATATGATATATACTACCTATAACATACTATTCTCATTGATAATAAGATTTTCTACATATATTATTTATCTTTTTCTTATTTAACATACGGTGTACGCATAAAGTATATTTAATATATATTATATATCAACAAATAAAAAATAAAACAAATATATTTCCTTAATCGGGCCGGGTCCGGGCCGGGCTTGGGCTTTTGTTATCATACCCAAGCCCAGCCCATTTAATAAACGGGTTTGATATTTTTATCCAAGCCCATCCAACGGATTTAAAATTCTTGTCCAAGCCCTTTAAAATATCGGGCGGGTTTACGGGCTTAGGCGGGTAATCCGGCCCTTAAACAGCTCTAGTCAAGACCCAAGTTAGCCATGAAAGAGACCAAAGAGCCTTCGCCCTTCGGCCGCCCTGTTAGCTAAGCTTCATCAGCTTTAACTCAACCAAGTAAACCCCAATAAAGTACCATCAACGAGGAGAGGTTCATCATATAACAGAGTCCAACTCCTATACAATACTGCTAGAAGTTGAATAATTTAACATTCACGTGAATACTATATACTGCTATATATTTTGTCATTAATGATGGACTCAATTGATCCAATGTGAGTACAATTGACCTAATCTCCAATCTTTTGTATATATGTATAAAATTGATCGCTTATGTATAATGACGAAATTGAACATTTTTTTTTGCAGTATAGAGATCTCTCCGAATTTCAACTTTATTTGATGTGAAATTAAATAAAGAAAAAATGTAAAACACATGGTTAGAGATGACGTCATACTCTTCCCCATTTTTAATAAAATATATTATAGAATACATTGTCGATAGAGTTTAGCATATTATATACGAGATTTAAGGGTTAATTTATGTCTTTAAGAGAATAATTTTTAATTTTAAATACAAAATTAATTAAGAAAGATTTATATCAACTCTTTAATCTACACGTGCACTCTAAACTTTACATTAAAGGTGTATTGTATAATCATCATTTTATTTTTTTATTAGATATTGCCTTAACAACCATATATATCTAAAAGATCTTGTAATCTTTTTAATGGATGTTATTTTTATTAGCACTTCATTATTAAATTGAATATTTATATATAAAAGAGTCAACTCCTATATATACTATACTCAAAGTTGAATATTTAAACATCCACGTGAAATTAGCAGTCTTCTTAGCTAACCACTAATAATTAGACAAATGCAATTGCTATTGAGTTCTTTTCGGAATTTTATGCTTGAAGAGCTTCATTAACAGAAATTTTCTTATTTGAATTATTTATCAAATGACCCTCATATTTTTCTACTTTACATTACTTAGTCTTTTATAGATTCTATCTTAATCTAACGTTTAAGATTTATTTTTTTATTCTTTGTTCTAGTTGTCCGATTAAGTTGGTTCATGTATCTATTAAAAGGTAATTTCATGATCTACAACTTTCATTAAGGACTCAAAAGAAAATTTTTATGTTTTAATTCAAAAATGCTTCCTAAATTTGGTCGTTTTGATTATTGGTCTATTTAATACCATATAGTTTTCGATCCACATGTCAGATTAAAGTTATTCAAGTGTCGGTTAACAGGTTAATGTATGATCTACGACTTTCATGAAGAAAGTTAATTTGATTTACGAGTTTCATGAAGGGTTCAAAAGAGAATTTTTATGTTTCAAGATATTTATTAAGAAATATTTTCTTATTTGAGTTATTAGTTATCAAATGACACTCATACTTTTCTATTTTATGGTACTTAGTCATTTACAAATTTTATCTTATTCGATTTAACGCTTCATTTTTTTTTGTTTTATTTGTCCAATCAAGATAAATCAGGTGTTTATTAAAAGGTAATTTTATGATCTACAACTTTTATGAAAGACTCTTCTAGCGTTATCTATTTTTTCCCCGTCCCCTGTTTTGTTTATAAAATAGGAGAGTTTGTCACACTTTTCTCACATAGTTCCTTCTTTCAATTATAGTAGTAATTCATTTCTTGTCCTTCCATGGCTAACTCAAAAACTTATCAACTCGCTACCACAGAGATGGAGAAAGAAGAAAAACTAGAAGAAGGCTATGAGAAAACCAACAAAATGTTCGACGAAATATTGCCAACCCTGGCTAAAGGCGACGGCTGGTTGGATGACCAATATTTCCAATACCAAGGCTTTTGGCAACCAAGTATTTTCGTCAAAGGAAGCATGTTGATCCACCAACACTTCAAGCCTCGACCAACTGATATAATCTTGTCAACATCTCCTAAATGTGGCACCACTTGGCTAAGAGCCCTCATTTTCGCCATTATCAATAGAAACTCTTACGATTTCGGCGAAAACCATCCTTTGCTAAAATCAAACCCTCGAGACTTAGTTCCCTTATTGGAAAGACTCATTCACGAAGGTGGATCCGCTTCCTTCCTCGAAAGCCTTCCGTCGCCGCGGTTTCTTTCATCTCACCTTCCTTTCTCTTTGTTCCCAAACTCCTTGACTTCGTCCTCAGCCTCTGCTTGCCGTTTCGTTTACATTTTCCGTGACCCCAAAGATGCTTTTGTTTCAATGTGGCATTTCATGAACAAGTTGGGAGCCAGAGAGGGATTGCCCCAACTCTCACTTGATGATGCCTTTGACTTGTTCCGCAATGGGGTTTCGTTCTATGGACCCTTTTGGGATCACGTTTTGGGGTTTTGGAAAGCGAGTTTGGAGTCACCAAACAAGGTCTTGTTCTTGAAATATGAAGACGTGAAAAGGGAGCCATCGGTTCATGTGAGGAAAATCGCAGAGTTCTTGGACCTACCATTCTCGGCAGACGAAGAAAATGAAGGAATTGTGGAAAAGATTGTCAACTTGTGTAGCTTTGAGAATTTGAGCAATCTGGATGTGAATAAAATTGTCAGAGAAGAGAAAACCAGGAGATATTTTGCTAGCAATTCCGATTTCTTCCGAAAAGGTCAAGTTGGAGATTGGATAAATCATTTAGACACTCGAAATGGCTGAGGTTTTGGATCAAATCACAAAAGAAAAATTTCAAGGTACTGGATTGAAATTTGATTGATTCCTATCTATCTCATTTGTCGATATTCCTAAACTTATAATTCATGCTTTTCAAGTACTCCAGATTTATGTTTGAAACCAAGAATTTCTAATAATATTTGTAACTTAATTAATGTCTTGCTGTCAATAAATGTTGGCTATAGCTTTGAGTCATTAGTGCCTATATCCGAAATTATGTCTCTTCATCTTAACCTTGACCAATTGGAACAGATGACTAAGGGCATAGACTACGCTCATCAAGTTTATAATTAATAAAAAAAAAAAGGCATAAATGCCAATTTGCACCCTTAAGTTTATACGGGTTGCTATTTTGTATTTTTTTTTATCAAAACGCACCCTACAGACTATAATTTTATTTTTGTGCCACTTTACACCCTCCATCACAGTAGAATAAACGGCTCCATCACAGTATCCGACGTGACATGCCATATGTATAAGAAAAATGCCACGTGCCACATGTAATTTTCTTTATTTCACTTACAGGGCGGCTATAATTAAAGCCACATTGTATCAAATTTGCTTCATCCTTTTGTTTGAGAAATGAGCGAGGACATTGCCCTTCAATGCCGACGATCAAATCTAACATCCAAAGGGTAGCAAAATAAAAGAAAATTTTTGGCCATGAAAGTGGCAAATAGCTTTTGATCGGTCTGTTAGCGTCCACCAAGTTTCATGAACAATTGATTTGGGGGCAATTGTTAGGGCCGGACTTAAGCAAATGAGCCGAAGACTATTTTTGGACTTGGGACGACTATTGGGCCAAGGCTGGAGTAGCGGAATTAAAAAACGAACTTATAGTTAATGAAAGGGCTGGAACTTAGTTTTGAGAGTAAATTAAACAAATGAATTAGCATTAAATAATTAATAATCACATGATGAGTTAGTTAGCGCAAGTTACTTGCCAAAATTACATGTCCAAATGAAGGAAGTTAGTGTAAGTTGTTCATCAAAATGTCTTGCCATGATCTAAATGAAGTTTAGATTCAATTGTAAAGTTTTATAACTAAACTTATGAGGGAAATTTGAACTTGAATATGGGAAATTCATGTAAGTGTAAATAGAAGAAATAAAGATATGAAGAAGGGGTTGACAAAACCATCAGACCAAAAGTTGTCTTCTTTAGTTGATTTTAGTTAGATTGCATTTCAGAAGTAGTCTGTTTAGTGAGGTAATTTAGCGTTAATTTTCCTTCAATTTCCTCTTGTCACTTGGTTGCTTGTTTCCAATTTAGTCTCTCATTTGTAGTTTCATTCCTCTCTGTTGTGTTGTAGTACTACGAATAAAAGTCCTCTGTCCCATTTTTTGTGCCCCATTTATACCTCATCTACTAAATAAATGACTCGTGTTTTTTTTTTTTTTCCCCAGTTTTTAATGTTATTCCTTGTAGGTACCCAAAAAATATTATTTCTTATTTGTCTAGTTAAATTAAATTTTATATTTTCATTTCAAAACCTTATATGGGGAATTTATTAAAATTGGCTGAAATCTCAATTTGGTACCAAACCTTTTAAGAAAATAGCATCTTAGTATCAAACCTTTTATTTCGTCAAATTTGATACCAAACGTTTTATAAATAGTCAAATTTAGTACTTTTTTCAGATGCCGTCAGAGAGTGAAATACACCACTGTTAGTAGCGCGTTAGATGAAGTTTAAATGAAAAAAAATAGCCGCGTGGCATTAAAATAGCCACGTGGAATTTAATTAATTTAATAGTACTCAAGTATTTTCGTCAAAGGGAGCATGTTGATCCACAAGCACTTTCACGTTGTTGGCTCATAGATTAGCATTTCGGTATTGTAACTAATCATGTAACGGTGTACAGGTCTTCCTATGTGTTTGTAATCCCAATCTATTTAAGAAATGAAAATGATTCTTATATAAAAAAAAACAATGCTCAATATTCTCCCATTTCTTTAATGTTTTCATATCTTCAACGTTTGTTGGAGCATAATTCAACTTAACCATTGGTTTATGTTGAAAAGGCTTAATATCCATTTTGCCCTTTGAATTTGTACGATTTTGACGTTTGCCCCATGAATTTGCAATTTGGAGACACATTAGTCCCTCTCAAACGATAAATGTGACAGCGTCGTCATGTTGTTGATGTGGCAATGCCATGTCAGCATTTTGGTCTAACGTGGCATTTTTGTTATGATGTGGCAACGTGATGGTGCCGTCACGCCAACCATTTGAGAATTGAGAGGGACTAACTTGGCTCCAAATTGCAAGTTCAATGGGTAAAATGTCCAAAATTAAAGTTTTGAAGGCAAAATTAAAGTTTTGGCTCCAAATTGATTTCTCTTTTTGATAATTGTAAGGTTGTATTAATTGTCTTCTTTGGCACATAATTTAGCTCATTTGAGTGGTGACTATGTATGGTGTAGGAGTATACCTCCTAACCTTAACCTGGATTTTCATGAAATACTATTACTATTTTGCTAAAAAAAAAATGCTATGTGATCTCTTTTCTCATTATTTTTCTCAACTAATGAAATATTATAAAAGTCCAGATCGATGCCCATTTGTATAAGAAAAACAAACCACGTTGAAATGATTTTGACACTAAAATAATAATCTTAATGATGGATCCATATGCATTTGGGAGAGTATTTTACAAGCAATAATAATTAGCATCGTAAAGTGCAGAAGATGGCCAAATCAGACGGCTCAAAAGCAATAATCCCTTTGTTATTCATCACTCAATGGGGCACACCATACCCAAACTCGGTTACTATTTTTGCCTGAAAAAAACACTTTATATCCTTCAAAAATGAGAGTAAAAACATTAATTTCTTCATAAATATAGTAATCTGCAGATTCCTCATTTTTTTACCTTGTTTTATATTGTAACAGATGAGATTTGCACATTGCCTCGGGGCCTAGATCAGCTGCATTGTAGATTGATCATCTGTCTTATTCCCATTTGATGTATATTAAAAAAAAAGAGCATTATAATGATTCTAGATCCATTTTAACAGAGTCCAACTCCTTTACAACAACGAGAAGAGGTCCATTATATAACAGAGTCCAACTCCTATACAATACTGCTAGAAGTTGAATATTTTAACATTCACGTGAATACTATATACTGCTATATATTTTGTCATTAATGATGGACTCAATTGATCCAATGTGAGTACAATTGACCTAATCTCCAATCTTTTGTATATATGTATTAAATTGATCGCTTTTTATGTATAATGATGAAATTGAACATTTTTTTTTGCAGTACAGATCTCCGAATTTCAACTTTATTTGACGTGAAATTAAATAAAGAAAAAATGCAAAACACATGGTTAGAGATGACGTCATACAATCTTCTCCATTTTTTATAAAATATATATTATAGAATAATTTGTCGGTAGACTTTAGCATATTACACATACAAAATTTAAGGGTTACCTTGTGTCTTTTAGGGAATAGTTTTTAATTTTAAATACAAAATTAATTAAGGAATGTTTATATGTCTAAACTTTAAATTAAAATTAAAGGTGTATTCTACAATCATCCTTTTATTTTTTTATTAGATATTGCCTTAACAACCATATATCTAAAAGAAGTTGTAATCTTTTTAATAGATGTTATTTTTATTAGCACTTCATTATTAAATTGAATATTTATATATAAACGAGTCCAACTCCTATATATACTATACTCAAAAGTTGAATATTTAAACATCCACGTGAAATTAGTATTCTTCTTAGCTAACCACTAATAATTAGACAAATGCAATTACTATCGAGTTCTTTTCAATTTTATTTTAAAAAATGTTATAGGAAAAAACACAATGGGATATTATCGGCATAAACACTTTGCATCTTTAAATTTATATGGCCTGCCACTTTGTATTCAACTTTTTTATCTTGATTATATCGCACCTTAATGTTTTATTTTGAGTACATTTTGCACCCTTCATTATTGAAAATTGCCACATGCATGCCACATCAGCATAAAAAGAAAGAAAATAAGAAAATTTTGCTACATCAACATGCCACATGGTATTTTCATTTTATGTGGCATGCCACGTCAGCATCGTAACAACACCGTAGCTATTTTCCACCACAGAGGGTGCAAAATGTAGGCAAAATAAAACATTAAGGTGCGATATGATCAAAATAAAAAAGTTGGATGCAAAATGACCGTCCGTATAAACTTTAGGATGCGTTTTGGCATTTAAGCCGAATATTATCTGCATTACCTGTTAGATTATTAATAATATTTGTTAGGTTAAAATACCGGCTCCATCCCTAATTAGATGTCCACTTGTAGAAGTTTTTTGTGTGCCTATTTAAATGTCCATCCTGTCCTGGATAATTTATATATATAACCCTATTAAATTCACTACTCCAAGCACCATATCAAAAGCAAGCTCATTTACATTGTTATTCATTCTTTGTCTTCACCATGGCTACCTCAAAAACAAACACTTTTGATGCCACAGCAAATGAAGGATACCGGAAAACCTACGAAAAGCTCGAGGAAATGTCGGCAACCTTGGCTCAAGGGGAAAGCTGGTTGGGAAATGGCGTTCAGATCCTCCAGTTTCAAGGCTTTTGGGTACCAAAATTTTGCTTGCAAGGAGTGATGTTGATCAACGACCACTTCAAGCCTCGACCAACAGATATAATCCTGTCAACATTTCCTAAATGTGGCACCACATGGCTAAGAGCCATCATTTTCGCCATTCTCCACAGGAATTCTTACGGTTTCGACGAAAACCATCCTTTGCTCAAATCAAACCCTCTAAACTTAGTCCCATTTTTGGAAATCCTCATTCAAGAAGGTGGATCCATCGAAACCCTTTCGTCCCCTCGGTTTCTTTCATCTCACCTTCCTTTCTCTTTGTTCCCAAAGTCCATGACCATGGCGGCGGCGTCATCCTCTCCTTGCGACGGCGGCCGCTTCGTTTACATTTGCCGTGAGCCTAAAGATGTTTTGGTTTCCATGTGGCACTACATGAACAAGTTGAGAGGCAGGGTGGCCGAAGAACTGCCCCCACTTTCACTAGAACAAGCCTTTGACTTGTTTTGCAAAGGGGTTACCTTCTCTGGATCCTATTGGGATCACGTTTTGGAATATTGGAAAGCGAGTTTGGAGTCACCCAACAAGGTTTTGTTCTTGAAATACGAAGATTTGAAGAGGGAGCCTTCGGGTAATGTGAGGAAATTGGCAGATTTCTTGGACCTTCCCTTTTCGGTAGAGGAAGAGAATGAAGGAATGGTGGAAAAGATTGTCGAGTTGTGTAGCTTTGAGAATTTGAGCAATCTGGATGTCAATAAAAATGGGAAAACACCTGGGAAACATCCTGGTGCCAATTCCGACTTCTTCAGAAAAGGTCAAATTGGAGATTGGAGGAATCATCTGACGCCCCAAATGATTGAGGTTTTGG
This sequence comes from Corchorus olitorius, assembly GCA_001974825.2. NCBI lineage: Eukaryota > Viridiplantae > Streptophyta > Magnoliopsida > Malvales > Malvaceae > Corchorus > Corchorus olitorius. The sequence continues at coordinate 18,545 of AWUE01019531.1, forward strand.
ACAAGACAACAAAAGAGAAATTCCAAGATACTGGATTGAGTTTCGATTGAGTTTCTTATTAATGTTCATCTTGAGTTGTATGTTATAAACCATGAATTCTGAATAATCTGCAAAATTTGTTTCTTTCATATCATGTGTACGTTAATTGTTATTTCAATCATGTAATGATGTAATGAGAGAGAGAGGATGTTTCTTTTCGCTCATAATTTAATGTTACGTACAATGTTTGAACTTTGATCTGGATTGGGTCTCTACAGACAACTACTCTATGTGATATTTGATATTTTGAGTATATAAAATGCTAGTACGTTTCTTTTTACTTTTTTATATTTCATTATTTATTTTGCTCAACTAATGAAATATTATAGTATTCCATTGATCAATGCCGATTTGTAGTTAGGATAGCAATATTGGATTCCCATTCTCGATGAATGGTTAGCAAAAACAACTTATTGAATCAGAACGTCCATTTGTACAAAGAAAAGACAAACCTCGTTGAATTAATGTTTTTGACACTAAAATAATCTTAATGATGTATTTGGGAGTGTTTTAAATGCAATAATAATTAGCATCTTTCTCTTTTAGTTTTACACTAAATTGAAAGTTCTCAACTTGGTTTAAAATTTTAACAGTGAACCAAATGTTCATGTATCATCTAATCAAGTTATCCTAGTCGAGGGTTACCCTTTACATTCATGGAACTGTCATACCTAGTTTCCAAAAATTCTAGACACCTCCAAACCCCTATTCCACTGTCCCGCTTCCATTTTCATTCCTTTTCAGACAGCTGATGGTGGCAAAGACTGTAGTATGAAGAGCCAAAAAGCAAGAAAGCCTCTGAGATCAGTTTTGTTGATCCATATATGAGATTATTGATCCAGCTACTCTAAACTATATGATTCAGTCTCTGACGAAAATGATGACGACGATGCAAAATTGAGCTTCGTATTCCTTTCCATCCCCCCACAATAATTGTAGCCTGGCATTGGCATCCTGCTTTTTCTTGGTTAAAGAAAAAGATAACTGTAGCTTGGCGTCAAGTGCCGGCCAGCCTTTTTCTCTTCGTGTTCCTTTCCATCACCCACAATAACTGTAGCTTGGCATCAGTAGGACAATAATTATAGCTTGGCATCAGTAAAAACATGCCAACTACGTACTGCTTTTTCTGATTCCTGATGCTTGACCTCCCATCTTGGAAAAATGGACGTCCTAATTACAGAAGCAAATGCTGGCCAGCCTTTATCTCCAACTCTTGAACCTATTTCCGTTTTGGGGATTCAAGAGGTACGTATGTGATCAAGATCAAATGACTATGTCTGACTAGAAAACACAAAAAATATCTTCGAAACGTCAATTAATTAATTTTGCAACCCGACAAAATGAGGAAAACGAGTTGGGTCAGCAATACTAATAATTGAGGTCTAGAGTCGTAAAAACACAAGGCTATCATTCATTCTATAGCTCAAAATCAAAATAATGGAGTTGCTTGGTTCAAGTATTTATCATGGTCCCAAACATTAACAAGGAATGGCCATTCAACATTGATGGAGTAATTGATTGCCATTATCATGGTCCCAAACATTAACAAGAGATAACAAAAGAAAAATTCCAAGGTACTGGGTTAAAATTTGATTGATTCCTAGCTTTATGTTTGAAATTGAAACCAAGAATTCTAAAAAATTTGTAACTTTTTTCTTGTTAATGTCTTGCTGTCAATAAATGTTGGCTAGCCTTGAGTCACTAGTGCCTCCATCCGAAATCATGTCTCTTCATCTTAACCTTGACCAAATGGAACAGATGATAAAGGGCAGAGACTATGCTCATCAAGTTTATAATTAAGAAAAAAAAATCAGCAGATTAAGCCTCTTGACTTGCGAATCAGTGGGTTCCATTAATGCACATGCATAATTTTGGTGGCATGATTAAATAGCAATGGTATTTGACAAGAACTAAAATTGTGAAGAGGAGGATTGAGCTTAAGTCTTAAATAAAAATAGATAGAAGAAAATCATGAGAAGCAAAGGACTTGAGTCAAGTATAAGGTCAAATTTCCACAACATGACACTATTTGACCCGCAAAATGTCCCGCTTGATGTGGCATTGGAAAAAGTTATCATAATTTCTAAAACCATATTTAATAATAACCTAAAATTAAGAGATTTACCATACAAATCCTCCTTATTTATAACTAGGGGCTAAATCTGAAATTAATTTGTTACCATAATTATTAGATAGGATAACTGGTGGTAAAATCAGACAGGTCAAAAAATATTTTCCTTATTTATTAAATGCAATTAATTAGATGTTATCACTTTAGGCTACATGTTATCACTTTACTGGTCTCAATACACCTTTTACAAATTTTAATTTTACTCTTAAAATAAAATTTTAATTTTAATTTGGACTAAACTTAGTGAATTAGTTATATATTTTATTTCTAAAACCCTATAACAGTAAGTTATTAATTATGGAATTTACCCTTAAAATAACAATAAAATTTTAATTCGGGACTAAACTTAGAGTGTGTTTGGATTGAGAAATTCTTAAAATATTAAGATTTTTAAAAAGAAAGAATTTTGAAATGTATCATTTTGAAATGCTAGCTTTTAAAAAATCTTAGTTTGGATCAAAATTTTTGGAAGTAGATTATAAGGTATTCATAATTTTTTAATGAAATAATATATTTAATTATAAAAAATATAATATTAGAAGATTAAAAATATGCAATATGGATATCATTGGATTTGTAATAATCTATATATATTTTTAATAAAATTTAGAAATGAAATCACATTTTTTAAAAATACATTTTCATCATTTAAGTTAAAAAATATAAAAATTTCATAAAAAAAGTTAGTTAATGTGGTGATTAAGTTTAAAAGAAAAGGATTTTTAAAAAGACAACATATTACATGGATTTTGTAGAGAGGTTTTGGACCCTCTAAAAGTCTCTCTCCAATTTCCCAAGATATTTAAAAACCCAACTATAATTTTACCAAACCAAGTTTTTTAAATTTAGATTTTAAAAAATCCCTATTAAAATGAATCTCCTCTTTAATATCCTCATCTAAACATGGTTTTCAAAACCGGATCGGACCGGGCGGTCCGACCGGTTAAACCGTGACCCGGACAACCATCCGGCTCTTGAGAGGTATGAAACCGCGGTTTTTAAGGACCGTCCAAAAACCGGTTGAACCAGGATAATCGGAACCGGGAAAATCGGTGATAATCCGGTTTTGACACTTTTTTTATTAAAAAAATTTATTTTTAAATCTGAAAAATAAAAAAATGTAAACTGAAATAAAAGTTGAAATTAATAAAACTAGAACCCCCAAATCAGATTAAGCTTTCTCTGGGAATTTCGATTTCCCTCTTAGATTACCCACCCCACTATACTGTTGTGGAAGTCGTTCGCGGCTTATTGCCGTGCCGCTGCTCATCTGCCATTTCCGTTCAACCGAGTTCAGATCTAAGCTTGATTGTCGCCGGTCACCGTTGTTAGTGATGCTAGAAGAAAACTTTGTTCTCCTTTCCTATTCGGCCAAGAAGGATTATTAATTCCTTCAAGAAGTTAAACACCCAAAAAAAAAAGCAAAGTCGATGAACGCCTATGCCTGCATCTGTAAGGCTATACTTATTTTAAAGTATTAGGAATTTTAAAGCTTTAGGAATTGGGAGTTACTATAAAATTAAAATAGTGAAAAGATATGAAGCTTTAAAAGTTGTTGGGTAGTTGAGAAGAAGTGGGATTGAAGTTCAAAACGCACCAGGAAAGAGATGAGCACGCACAGGGAAAAGGGGAAAGCAAATTAAATAGTTATATTGTCATCTCATCGAACCAGCCGGTCGAACCGGTAAAACTGTGACCCGCCCTCTTATTTGGTTTGCTGAACGGTTCGGTTATAAAAACAATGCATCTAAACACATTTTTAGTAAAATAATGGCAAAACTTAATAAAAAGGATGAAAAAAAAAAAAAAAAACCTGAGCGGTGCCATGCGGGGCGGCAAAAAGAATAATTCTTATCTATCATATCATGGTCCCAAACATTAATTGCAGATATTAAGAGGTATGTATGTATGTGATCAAGATCAAGTGACTATATATGTGTGACTAGAAACTAAAGCCAACAAAAAAATCTTCGAAACGTCAATTATTATAATTAATAGCATCAACGATCAATTAGCTGGAACAATGACTTGGCTTTAATTTTCTTGTTGGCCCATGGCTTTGAATGATTAGAACACAGGGTATTAAGCTTCACCACCACCAACCATTCTTTTCAAACAGGACTTGTGGAAAATGGCAAGTCAAATTCAGAGAAAACACAGAATTCTGTGCCTCCATGGAAACAGTTCAAGTGCTAAAATACTGAATCAACAGGTTCATCGATGGCCTGAAACTGTGCTTGAAAAGCTGGATCTTGTTTTCCTTGATGCTCCTTTTCCTGTTGAAGAGAACCCTGTTCTTGAAGAGCAAGGCTTCGGCCCTCCTTAATATGAATGGTTCCATGCCAACCAAGTATCATCTTTTCCCTTATATTATTATATATATAATATAAATCACCAGTTCACTTTTTATCTTAAAAAAAAAAAAGTCATTTTCGTTTTCTTGTTGTTCCATGTAGGATTTCAGTGAATTCACAAATTTTGAAGAATGTCTTGCATATCTTGAAGATTATATGATCAATAATGGTCCATTTGATGGTTTCCTAGGCTTCTCCCAGGTATTTGCATAATTTATCTGATTCCAAATTAATTTTCTCTGCAACCAAACAATCTTTTAATAATTTTCATTGATTTCAGGGAGCAATGTTATCAGCTGCCTTGCCTGGGATGCAGAGAGATGGTTTAGCCCTTACCAAAGTTCCAAAAATCAAGTTTCTGATTCTGATATCAGGCGGCAAGTTTGGAGGAATAAAGATTGGACTACCTGAGCTGACCCTTACAGCATTTTCAGTACCTCTCGAATTGCCTTCTCTCCATATCATAGGTTTAAATTTAATCCCAAATTAAAGACTTCTTTATATATATCTGAAAAACAATTTATATTTCTGATAAGTTGGGAGAAATTTGACATATATTTTTGGGTCGAAGCAATGTTCTATAACTGAAACTAAGTCAACAAATTACAATGGGGATGCAGGTGATTTGGACCGGTTCAGGCTGGAATCAATTGAACTCATGGAAGCTTTTGTGGATCCTTTTGTGATCTATCATCCTGAGGGTCATACAATTCCAAAACTAGGTACCTGGATTTTCACCATACATATCTATCTGCTATAGAATATATTTTTATATATTCTAAACTCTTTCTAATTTTCAATTTCTTTTTCAAATAATTCCAGATGAGAAAAGCTTAGAGGTGGTGTTTGCCTTCATTGAGAGGATTCAGGAGACCATACGAGCGGATGAGGCACGGATTTGCTTAAATGAAAAATCTAAGCTATAATAATATACTCCATATGAGAATGATAGTCAATAATTCAAATCACCATTTTATTCATGTGGAATTATGTTTTTCACGGTAGTTTAATTTAAACAAGACTAAAGTCCTTTTCTCTTTCTAAACTTGTCTAAAATTGATATTTTGCTCCCTAAACTTTAATTTGAGACTTTTTGTCCCCTAAACTTACAATATTTTTGGTTACGAAAACTTACAATATTTTGAGAACACATTAGTCCCTCTCAAACGGTATTGTTGGTGTGGCAATGACACGTCGGACTAAAATGCCACGTGACAAGCCACGTTACCAAGATGCTGACGTCGCACTGCCATGTCAGTAATATCATTTCAGAGGGACTAAAATGGCTCAAAATTACAAATTCAAGGGACAAAATGTTCAAAATTAAAATTTATAAGGTAAAATATCAAAAGTTCAGTGGGCAAAAATCTTTAAGTCGTTAAAACAATGCTCAATATTCTTCCATTGTTTCAATGTTTTCATATCTTATAATTTAATGGTCCTAAGTTTGATTATGTGATGTGATATTTGATATTTTGTGATAATATAAAATGCTATATGTCAATGTGGCATTTCATGAACAAGTTGAGAGCTAGAGAGAAAATGCCCCACTTTCACTTGATGATGCCTTTGACTTTTTCCGCAAAGGGGTTTCGTTGTACGCACCCTTTTGGGATCACGTCACCGAACAAGGTATTGTTCTTGGAATATGAACATGTGAAAAGGGAGCCATGGGTGCATGTGAGGCAATTGGCAGAGTTCTTGGAGTTACCCTTGTCAGCAGAGGAAGAAAATGAAGGAATTGTGGAAAAGATAGTGAAATTGTGTAGCTTTGAGAATTTGAGCAATTTGGATGTGAATAAAATTGTTAAAGAAGAGAAAATCAAGAAACATTTTATTAACAGTCCCGATTTCTTTCGGAAAGGTCAAGTTGGAGATTGAATAAATCATTTGACACCCAAAATGGCTGAGGTTTTGTATGAGATTACAAAAGAAAATTTTAAGGTACTGGATTGAAATTTGATTGATTCCTAGTTATTTCATTTGTCAATATTCCCAAAACTTATTATTCATGCTTTTCAAGTACTCAAGATTTATGTTTGAAACCAAGAATTCTAAAAAATTTGTGACTTTTTTCCTGCAGTTAGTGTTTTGCTGTAATAAATGTTGGCTAGCTTAGAGTCATTATAATTAGTGCCTATACCCGAAATGATGTCTCTTCATCTTAACCTTGACCAATTGGAACATTGACCAATTGGAACAGATGACAAAGGGCAGTGGGTAAAAGTACACAAATGGTCCCTGAAGTGAGCCGAATGTGCATTTTGGTCCCTGAAGTGAAACTTTGTTCAATTGAGTCCTTGAAGTGAATGATTAGGAACAATTAGGCCTTCTCTCAATTGCACCGTCAATTTCGCTGACATAGCACTGACGCCGTTAACTTTGTTGACGGTGTTGTTGAGGTGGACTGCCACGTCAGCTTTTTTAAATAAAAACTAATTTTTAAAAAATATTTTTTGAAAAAAATTTATTATTATTATTTTTTTCGTTTTTTCTATTTTTTTTCAAAAATTTTCAAATGAATTTTTTTCTTCTTTTTAGTATTTTCAGAAAGACGTTCAATTTTTTTTAAAAAAAAATCGGTTTTTTTAAATTAAAAAAATCAAAAAATAAAAAACCGAAATCTGTTTTTTTAGCTCAAAAAATAATCTTTTCAAAATTTTTATAAAAAAATTATTTTTTGAAAAAAATATTCTTTTAATTAAAAAGGTGACATGGCAGTCCACCTAAGTGTCGCCGTCAGAAAGTTAACGGCGTCAGTGTCATGTCAGCGAATTTGACGGTCAACTGACGGAAGGACACAATTGTTCCTAACCCTTCACTTTAGGGACTCAATTGAACAAAATTTAACTTCAGGGACCAAAATACACATTTGGCTCCACTTTAGGGACCAATTGTGTACTTTTACCAAGGACAGAGACTATGCTAATCAAGTTTATAATTAAGAAAAAAAGTCAGCAGATTAAGCCTCTTGACCTGCGAATCAGAGAGTTCCATTAATGCGCATGCATAATCTCGGTGGCATGATTAAATAGCAATAGTATTTGACAAGAACTAAAATTGTGAAGAGGAGGATGGAGCTTAAGTTTTAACTAAAAAAAGATAGAAGAAAATCATGAGAAGCAAAGGACTTACAATTAAGTATAAGGTCAAATTTGCACAACATGACACTAATTTTCTTTATTTCACATTAGCATGAAGAAAGTAAGGAAATGAAGAAGATCGCCATTTTGAAGAAAAAAGAAACCGATGAAAGCAACTCAAAGAACTCTGTTTGGTTGCTAAGAAAACTGGAATTGATCCAGAAAATAGAAAGAAAATGCGGAGAAGAAAGGAAGAAAGAATCGTGTTAATCTCTGATACCATGATAGAGTTTTAATGAAAGAAGCAGAAAAGATAAGTTTCTATTAATAAGTAAAGTGTAAACGTATGTATATATACAAGAGCTTAGAGAAGCTATACAATCTGATAACAGATTAACTTTAACTCATAATTCCAACTAACAGATTAACTTTAACTAAGTTAACTAATACTAACTAACTCTATCAATATCAAGACTTGCTTTAAATTATTAGAACAGGATGTTTTAAGCTTCACCACCCCACCAGCCATTCTCAAGGCAGGAATTCTGGAAAATGGCAAGTCATCAAATTCAGAGAAAACCCAGAATTCTGTGCCTCCATGGATTCAGGTCAAGTGCTGAAAAACTCGAGAAACAGGTTCATCGATGGCCTGAAACTGTGCTTGAAAAGCTGGATTTTGTTTTCCTTGATGCTCCTTTTCCTGCCCAAGATCAAGGCTTCGACCCTCCTTACTATGAATGGTTCCAAACCAACGAAGTATCATCTTTTCCCTTATATATAATATGAATCACCAGTTCACTTTTTATCATAAAAAAGAAAGAAAGAAAAGTCATTTTCGTTTTCTTGTTGTTCCCTGTAGGATTTCACTGAATACACAAATTTTGAAGAATGTCTTGCATATATTGAAGATTATATGATCTATAATGGTCCATTTGATGGTTTCCTAGGCTTCTCCCAGGTATGGACTAAGGAATACTTTGAATCTATATGAGAAAACATTTTCTCTGCAACCAAACAATCTTCTTATAATTTTCATTGATTTCAGGGAGCAGTTTTATCAGCTGCCTTGCCTGGGATGCAGAGAGATGGTTTAGCCCTTACCAAAGTTTCAAAAATTAAATTTCTGATACTTATATCAGGAGCCAAGTTTGGAGGGTCAAAGTTTGGACATACTAAGCTGAGTCTGACCCTTACAGCATTTTCATCACCTCTCGAATTGCCTTCTCTCCATATCATAGGTTTAAATTTAATCCCAAATTAAAGACTTCTTTATATATCTGAAAAAACAATTTATATTTCTGATAAGTTGGGAGAAATTTGACATATATTTTTGGGTCGAAGCCATGTTCTATAACTGAAACTAAGTCAACAAATTACAATGGGGATGCAGGTGATTTGGACCCTGTGAAGCTGGAATCAATTGAACTCATGGAAGGTTTTGTGGATCCTTTTGTGATCTATCATCCTGAGGGTCATACCATTCCAAAACTAGGTACCTGGATTTTCACCATATCTGATATCTGCTATAGATATATATTCTAAACTCTTTCTAATTTTCAATTTCTTTTCCAAAATAATTCCCAGATGAGAAAAGCTTAGAGGTGATGTTTAGCTTCATTGAGAGGATTCAGGAGACCATACCATGATGAGCCAAAGATCTGCTTAAATGCAGAAGCTAACTAGTTTTTTTTATTGCGAGTAATAGTCGATAAATCAAATCACCGTCATCGGGCATTTGATCTGATGGTAAAGTGCTGGACTCTTAGTTCTAGTGGCTAGGGTGGTTTCGATATCTAACAGCCTCAAGTACCAAATAAAAAAAAATCAAATAACCATGTAGAATTATTGTATTCACGGTGTTAAAAACAATGCTATCATTATTATCTTCCATTGTTTCGATGTTTTCATTTCTTCAACATTTATATTGCAACATAATATTTGTCTCCTGAATTTATACTTGTTGGACGCTTTGCCCCTTGAACTTTAATCTTGAACAAATTACCCCTAAACTATCAATTTCAGCCTCCATTGTCGATGCCTAAGAAGTTCATAGATAATAGCATCTTTGTACTTATCATCTGCAAAAGGCCAGTGAGTAGCCCCTTGCAAGATATACTGATCTACAAGAACTCTGAGTTTTAGCAACTTCTTCAAACTTCAACTATATCTCTGCAAAATAGGAATATTCATGATATTCCTTCATTGAAGAACATAAGCTGAAATCCATGTAACCCACACTGAGCCAGATTGAATGTAAAGTAGCCACAAGTTTTTAATGATGCATGCTCTATTCCAAAAGTACACGTCTTTGAAACGAAGACCCCCTCGGATTTAGGATGACACACATGTTCCCAAGTGACATTGACACCTTTACTATTGCCTACTTGCCCTTTCGATAAGTAGCTAGCACATAACTGATTAACTTTGATATTGATAGATTGGGGTAAGATAAAATTAACACACCAAAAATTCTGCATGCATGCTGAAGAGGACTGATTGTATTAGTTGACATCTACCAGCATATGAGATGCTTTTTCTTGTCCATGATTGAATTCTCTTAGTGATCTTCTCGATATATAAGAGGAGTACAATTTCTAGCATTAAGCCTCTTAGTGAAATTTCTGTATCCGTTGAAAATTAGTGGATGGAGAGGATCCTTTCCCCTAATGATATTTGTGGTTTAACTGATATATGCTTGAATGAATTAAAAATACTTGGCATAGTGGTAAAAATAACTTTATTTATCCAAAAAAAATAATATATGCTTGAATGATTATTTTCAGGGTGTTGCATTTACAAAAGTGCCAAAGATAAAGTTTCAGATCATAATATGAGGTTTCAAAGGGCCGCCCAAGTTGCTTGTTAATTCCTTATGTGATTACCAGCCTTGGCAGCAAAATAGTTGGCCATTGAGGAAACCACAACAACTTATAAAAGGGATCGGGCACCATTCAAAAACAAATAAATGAAAGATCCATCAACCATGGCCTTTCAATAAGAAACAAAACGATATGTATGTATGTAGTATATAATGTCTAATATATACTTCAACGTTTGGACCCACAAATTATTTGATTCCAAAGTACTAGTAGTAGTAAAAGAGAGAAATCAAAATTTTCCCTTGTTTTGGTTTAAAAAAAAGTTAACCTTTTTTAAGGGACATAGTTAACACATTTAAAGTGTTAAACAAGAAATTAATGAGGAAAATGTGGGGTTTCTTTTATTTATTTATTTATTATTGAATTGCTAATTTCGTCGTCTACGGTCTACCTAAACCCAACCATAACTTTTGTTTGTCTCGGATTTTGTACATTAAATTACAGAAAATGAGGGGAACGAGGTACCTAATAATTGATTAATATTAAGGCAAATTATATAATATACCGGCGGTGGAGTTTAACAGACTACACAAGCGGATCTTAAAGGGTGACATGTGTCATTTAGGGACTAGATTGAAATATTTAAAACTTAATTAATTAAAAAAATGGACATGTGTCAACTCAACAACCTGCTTGTGGAGTCCAAAATTTACACCGCCGGTGTATCAAATAATTACCCTAATATTAATAAGGTCTAAACTCTGGCCAGCAAATAATTTTTCCTGATTTGCTTTGCTTATAAAAAGGAGAGTTTGTCTTTAGTTTTTCTCACCTCATTCATTAATAATTCCTCTCTTCCCAATTATGACAACCTCAAAAGCTTCTCAACTCTCTATCACAGAGATGGAGAAACGTCAACTAGAAATAGATGAAGGGTATCAGAAAACTTACAAGAAGAAATATTGGCAACGCTGCCTAAAGCGGGTGAACAGACGCTTAGCTATGGGTATTTCCTATACAAAGGGTTTTGGCTACCAGACATTTTCATCAAAGGAAACATGTTGATCCACGACCACTTCAAGCCCCGACCAACTGATATCATCTTGTCATCATTTCCTAAGTGTGGCACCACTTGGCTCAAAGCCCTCTGTTTCGCCATTATCAACCGTAATTCTTACAATTTCGACGAAAACCATTCCTTTGCTCACATCAAACCCTCACGACTTAACAGGCCTCGGATTTGAACACTTAATTCAGGAAGGTGGGTCCACTTCCTTGGTCGAAACCCTTCCGTCGCCTCGCCTTCTTCCAACTCACCTTGCTTTCTCTTTGTTCCCAAACTCCATGGCTTCTGGCGCTTGTCGTTTCGTTTACATCTGTCGTAATCCCAAAGATGCTTTTGTTTCACTGTGGCATTTCTTCAACAAGTTGAGAAGTCTCAAACAAGTGCCCCCTCTTTCACTTGAAGATGCACTTGACTCTTTTTCTAAAGGAGTTTCATTCTGCGGACCCTTTTGGGATCACGTTTTGGGTATTGGAAAGCCAGTTTGGAGTCACCCAACAAGGTTTTGTTCTTGAAATATGAAGATATGATGAAGGAGCCTTCGGTGTATGTGAGGAAATTGGCGGAGTTCTTGGACCTACCCTTTTCGGAAGACGAAAAAATGAAGGAATTGTGGAAAAAATAGTGAAGTTGTGTAGCTTTGAGAATTTGAGCAATCTGGATGTTAATAAAAATAACAATATCATTAAAGCTGGTGTTAACAGTTCCCACTTCTTCAGGAAAGGACAAGTTGGAGATTGGATAAATTATCTATGGCCTGAAATGGTTAAGGTTTTGGATCAAATAACACAAGAAAATTTCCAAGGTACTGAATTGAACTTCGATTGATTCTTCTTCATTTTCAACACTTTCAAATTAAAAGGGAATCAATTGGTCTATGGTCAAGTGATCAGTAAAAATAAATCACCAATTAAATAGGTTCATATCAAAGCTATATGGATTTTTCCATTGGCTTTCTTGCTGTACTGTTATATCGACCAACTGATGTAATCCGCACCACATGGCTAAGAAAAACTTTTTCTCTCTTTTGTTTAATAATTAAAAAAAAAGACTTATTGATGCCAGTGTTAATTTAATAGCATCAATTATAGTGGCCAAAGGTTACTGACCCCACGGCAAGATCTTCACTGCACTTGTTGAATTAGATAAGAACAAATATCAAAATATAGGGTATTTTAATTAAGCTGCACCACCATTAGAAATATTGGCAGAGAGAAGCGAATGGGGAGAAAAATTAGAATGTTACTGCCTCTGTTCCCTTTTTATGAGTCCCTTTCTAAAAGTTTTTCTTTGTCTCAAAATATAAGTCCCCTTTCTAAACCCAATGCATATTTTACTTAATTTACCCAAGTAATTACCCTTGCTAGTGGAAACAATTTATGAAGAGAGATAGTGAGTGGGAGAAGGAGAGAGATTAAGTGGGGGAAGAGAGAAAAATGGCAAACTTGGAAGAAGAATATAAAAGATTACAGAATTTAGAGCTTTAACTGTACTTCTTAATATTTGTAATACAGTTGAAAGGGACTTATAAAAGGGGACAGAGGGAATATTTCTTAAGGTGTGTTTTTACTTATTTCCAGGAAGAATTTATACAATACTCTTAATTCCACAATATATGGTGAGTTATAATTGCTCTTAACGGAAAGGTCACTATCTTATGTAATACTATATAAAATCATGAACTCAAAAATTCTAATTTACTTATTTCTAAGAAGAGTTGATACAATATTCTTAACCCCACAATATATGGTGAGTTATAATTGCTCTTAACGGAAAGGTCACTATCTTATGTAATACTATATAAAATCATGAATTCAAAAATTCTAATTCGCTCAATGGTAAGATGCATGCTTCCTGTACCGCGAGGTCTCAGGTTTAACTCCCACCGTATTCAATGCTTGTGGGTTTTGTGCTACTTTGTTAGTTCATGTTTATTGATTTTTGACGCCAACACTCCAGCCACATTGCATTTAAGGATTTGTTTTTATTAGTATCGGAATCTTGTTTCGATTTAATTAAAAATTAATTCAGAAAAAATATGAAAAACGATATTAAAAGCGTGAAAAGTCCTCCAATTTTTCTGGTGTTAAATTATATACATTTTATGAGCATTTTATCCAAAAATTAAGGAAAAATTTTTTGGGCCATTTTTTGCAAAATTTTAGCCGAAAGCGTGTACAAAACATCACAGGTTTTTGGCTAAAAAAGCGTTTCGGGGCCCCGTCTCAATTTTGCATGATTTTTGGCACCGAGACTCCTTGAAATATCTTTATTCATCTAATAAACTCTTAAACACATTGCATTTAAGAATTTGTTTTTACGAGCATCTGAATTGTGTTTCGATTTAATTAGAAATTAATTCAGAAAACTATGAAAAACGATATTAAAAGCGTGAAAAGTCCTCCAATATTTTGGACATTGAATTATATATATTTAATGAGTATTTATCCAAAAATTGAGGAAAAATCTTTCGGGTCATTTTTATTTGCAAAATTTTAGCCAAAATCGTGTACTAACTATCACAGGTTTTTGGCTAAAAAAGCGTTTCGAGGCCCGTCTCAGTTTTGCATGATTTTAGGCACCGAGACTCCTTGAAATATCTATAATCATCTAACTAAATCTCACTCGCATTGCATTTAAGGCCTTTTTTCTATGAGCATCTGAATCTTGTTTCGATTTAATTAGAAACTAATTCATAAAAAAATATGGAAAACGATGTTAGAAGCGAGAAAAGTCCTCCAATCCTTTTGCCATTAAATAATATATATTTTACGAGTATTTAATCCAAAAATTGAGGAAAAATTTTTCGGGTCATTTTTTTGCAAAATTTGGCCGAAATCGTGTACTAACCATCACGGTTTTTGACTAAAAAGGCGTTTTGGGGCCTTTGAACAGTTTTGCATGATTTTTGGAGTCGATACTCCTTGAAATGTCTATATTTATCTAATAAAATCTTAGCCACATTGCATTTAAGGATTTTTTTTACAAGCATCTGAATCTTGTTTCGATTTAATTAGAAATTAATTCAGAAAAAATATGAAAAATGATATTAAAAGCATGTAAAGTCCTCCAATCTTTTTGGGGTTAAATTATATAGATTCCATGAGCATTTTATCCAGAAATTAAAGAAAAAATTTTGGGCCGTTTTTTTACAAAATTTTAGCCGAAAGCGTGTACAAAACATCACGGTTTTTGGCTAAAAACAGAGTTTCGGGGCCCGTCTCAATTTTGCATGATTTTAGCACCGAGACTCCTTGAAATATTTTTATTCATCTAATAAACTCTTAGCCACATTACATTTAAGGATTTGTTTTTACAAGCATCTGAATCTTGTTTCGATTTAATTACAAATTAATTCAGAAAAAATATGAAAAACGATATTAAAAACGTGAAAAGTCCTCTAATTTTTGTGGTGTTAAATTATATACATTTTATGAGCATTTTATCCAAAAATTAAGGGAAAAATTTTTTGGACCGTTTTTTGCAGAATTTTAGCCGAAAGTGTATACAAAATATCACGGTTTTTGGTTAAAAAAGTGTTTCGGGGCCCCGTCCCAATTTTGCATGATTTTTGGCGTCGAGACTCCGTGAAATATCATTATTCATCCAATAAACTCTTAGCCACATTGCATTTAAGGATTTGTTTTTACCAGCATCAAAATAGTGTTTCGATTCAATTACAAATTAATTCAGAAAAAAATATGAAAAACGATATTTAAAGCGTGAAAAGTCCTCCAACCCTTTGGACGTTGAATTCTAAATATTTTATGAGTAGTTTATCCAAAAATGGAGGAAAAAAATTTTGGGATATTTTTTTTTTTTGCAAAATTTTAGCCAAAATCGTGTACTAACCATCACGGATTTTGGCCAAAAAAGCGTTACGAGACCCGTCCCAGTTTTTCTTGTTTTTGGGCACCGAGACTCCTTGAAATATGTATAATCTTCTAATTAAATCTCACCCACATTGTATTTAAGGCCTTACTTTTATGAGCATCTGAATCTTGTTTCGATTTAATTAGAAATTAATTCGTAAAAAATATGAAAATTGATATTAAAAGCGAGAAAAGTCCTCCAATCTTTTTTGCATTAAATAATATATAATTTATGAGTATTTTATCCCAAAATTGAGTAAAAAAATTTTCGGGTCATTTTTTTTACAAAATTTTAGCCGAGATCGTGTACTAACCATCATAGTTTTTTGCTAAAAAAACGTTTTGGGGCCTTAGAACAGTTTTGCATGATTTTTGGAGCCTAGACTCCTTGAAATGTCTATATTTAACTAATAAAATCTTAGCCACATTGCATTTAAGGATTTTTTTAACGAGCATCTGAATCTTGTTTCCATTTACTTAGAAATTAATTCTGAAAAAATATGAAAAACGATATTAAAAGCGTGAAAAATCCACAAATCTTTTGGACATACAATTATATATATTTTATGAGTATTTTATCCAAAAAATGAGGAAAATTTTTTCTGGTCTTTTTTTTTGGCAAAATTTTAGCCAAAATTGTATACTAACCATCACGGCTTTTGGCTAAAAAAGCGTTTCGAGACCCGTCTCAGTTTTGCATGATTTTTGGTGCCGAGTCTCCTTGAAATATCTATAATCATCTAATTAAATCTCACCCACATTGCATTTAAGGCCTTATTTTTATAAGCATCTGAATCTTGTCTCGATTAAATTAGAAATTAATTCGTAAAAAATATGAAAAACGATATTAAAAGCGAGAGAAGTCTTCCAATCTTTTTGGCATTAAATAATATATAATTTACGAGTATTTATCCCAAAATTGAGGAAAAAATTTTCAGGTCATTTTTTTGCAAAATTTTAGCCGAAATCGTGTACTAACCATCACGGTTTTATGCTAAAAAAGCATTTTGGGGCCTTAGAACAGTTTTGCATGATTTTTGGAGTCGAGACTCCTTGAAATGTCTATATTCATCTAAGAAATCTTAGCCACATTGCATTTAAGGATTTTATTTTACGAGCATCTGAATCTTGTTTCGATTTAATTACAAATTAATTCAGAAAAAATATGAAAAACGATATTAAAAGTGTGAAAATTCCTCCAATCTTTTGGACGTATAATTATATATATTTTATGAGTATTTTATCCAAAAATTGAGGAAAAATTTTTCGGGTCTTTTTTTTTTTGCAAAATTTTAGCCAAAATCGTGTACTAACCATCACGACTTTTGGCTAAAAAAACGTTTCGAGGCCCGTCTCAGTTTTGCATGATTTTTGACGCCGAGTCTCCTTGAAATATCTATAATCATCTAATTAAATCTCACCCACATTGCATTTAAGGCCTTGTTTTATGAGCATCTTAATCTTGTTTCGATTTAATTAGAAATTAATTCGTAAAAAAATATGAAAAATGATATTCAAAGCGAGAAAAGTCCTCCAATCTTTTTGGCATTAAATAATATATAATTTACGAGTATTTTATCCCAAAATTGAGGAAAAATTTTTTGGTCATTTTTTTTGCAAAATTTTAGCCGAAATCATGTACTAATCATCACGGTTTTTTGCTACAAAAACATTTTGGGGCCTTAGAACAGTTTTGCATGATTTTTGAAGCCGAGACTCTTTGAAATGTCTATATTCATCTAATAAAATTTTAGCCACATTGCTTTTAAGGATTTTTTTTTTACGTGCATCTGAATCTTGTTTCGATTTAATAAATTAATTCCTCCAATCTTTTGGGTGTTGAATTATATATATTTTATGAATATTTTATCCAAAAATTGAGGAAAAATTTTTCGGGTCATTTTTTTGCAAAATTTTAGCCGAAATCGTCACGGTTTTTTGTTAAAAAAGCGTTTTGAGGCCTTTGAATAGTTTTGCATGATTTTTGGAGCCGAGAATCCTTGAAATGTCTATATTCGTCAAATAAAATCTTAGCCATATTGCATTTTGATTATGTTTGGTTCGTGGTATCTTAGGTATCACGTGATAATGTCATTCACACATCTTTCCAAGGAATGTTATTTTTGTGGGAAGATATATTTTTTTGTTTTTGTGGGAATAAGATTACCATGTTTGGTTAACGTGGGAAAATTATTAAATTTTAAGAACATAAGATAAAAACAAGGGAAAAAGAGTAATACTTTCCTGGGAAAGTGAACTTTCCCATCCTTTTAGATGGGAATGTCATTCTGGTAAAGTGGTGGGAATGGCATTCCCACTTAAAATAAAATTCCTCCAACCAAACATGGTAAAGTTATTTTCCCTATCTAACTTACCACACTTTCCCACTAATTTCCACAAACCAAACATAACCTTAAGGATTTTTTTTTACTAGCAATCTGAATCTTGTTTCGATTTAATTACAAATTAATTCAGAAAAAATATGAAAAACGATATTAAAAGCGTTAAAAGTCCTCCAATCTTTTGGACTTAAAATTATATATATTTTATGAGTATTTTATCCAAAAATTGAGGAAAAATTTTTCGGGTCTTTTTTTTTGCAAAATTTTAGCCTAAATCGTGTACTAACCATCACGGATTTTGGCTAAAAAAACGTTTCGATGCCCATCTCAGTTTTGCATGATTTTTCGCACCGAGACTCCTTGAAATATCTATAATCATCTAATTAAATCTCACCCACATTGCATTTAAGACCTTGTTTTTATGAGCATCTGAATCTTATTTCGATTTAATTAGAAATTAATTCGGAAAAATTACGAAAAACGATATTAAAAGCGAGAAAAGTCCTCCAATCATTTGGGCATTAAATAATATATAATTTACGAGTATTTTATCCCAAAATTGAGGAAAAAAATTTTCGGGTCATTTTTTTGCAAAATTTTAGCCATCACGTTTTTTTACTAAAAAAACGTTTTGGGGCCTTAGAACTGTTTTGCATGATTTTTGGAGCCGAGACTCCTTGAAATGTCTATATTTATCTAATAAAATCTTAGCCACATTGCATTTAAGAAATTTTTTTTCACGAGCATATGAATCTTGTTTCGATTTAATTAGAAATTAATTCAGGAAACATATGAAAAACGATATTAAAAGCGTTAAAAGTCCTCCAATCTTTCGGAAGTTGAATTATATATATTTTATGAGGATTTTATCCAATAATTGAGGAAAAAATTTTCGGGTCATTTTTTTTCGGCAAAATTTTAGCCAAAATTGTGTATTAACCATCACGGTTTTTGGCTATAAAAGCGTTTCGAGGCCCGTCTCACTGTTGCATGATTTTTGGAGCCAAGACTCCTTGAAATGTCTATATTCATCTAATAAAATCCTAGCCACATTGCATTTAAGGATTTGTTTTTACGAGCATCTGAATCTTGTTTCGATTTAATTAGATATTATTTCAGAAAAAAAATGAAAAATGATATTAAAAGCATGTAAAGTCCTCCAATCTTTTAGTAGTTAAATTATATAGATTTCATAAGCATTTTATCTAGAAATTAAAGAATAAAAATTTGGATCATTTTTTTGCAAAATTTTAGCCGAAAGTGTGTAGAAAACATCACGGTTTTTGGCTAGAAAATCGTTTCGGGGCCTCGTCTCAATTTTGCATGATTTTTAGCATCGAGACACCTTGAAATATCTTTATTCATCTAATAAACTCTTAGCCACATTGCATTTAAGGATTTGTTTTTACGAGCATCTGAATCTTGTTTCGATTTAATTAGAAATTAATTCAGAAAAAATATGAAAAACGTTATTAAAAGCGTGAAATGTCCTCCAACCTTTTGGAAGTTGAATTATAAATATTTTATGAGTACTTTATCCAAAAATTGAGGAAAAAATTTTCGGGTCATTTTTTTGCAAAATTTTAGCCAAAATTGTATACTAACCATCACGGTTTTTGGCTAAAAAGGCGTTTCGAGGCTTGTCTCAGTTTTGAATGATTTTTGGCACCGAGACTCCTTGAAATATCTATAATCATCTAATTAAGTCTCACCCAAATTGCATTTAAGGCCTTGTTTTTATGAGCATCTGAATCTTGTTTCGATTTAATTAGAAATTAATTTGTAAAAAATATGAAAAAACGATGATAAAAGCGAGAAAAGTCCTCCAATCTTTTTGGCATTAAATAATATATAATTTACGAGTATTTTATCCCAAAATTGAGGAAAAATTTTCTGGTCATTTTTTTGCAAAATTTTAGACGGAATCGTGTAGTAACCATCACGGTTTTTTGCTAAAAAAGCATTTTGAGGCACCCAGTACAGTTTTGCCTGATTTTTATAGCCGAGACTCCTTGAAATTTCTATATTTATCTAATAAAATCTTAGCCACATTGCATTTAAGGATTTGTTTTTACGAGCATCTGAATCTTGTTTCGATTTAATTAGATATTAATTTAGAAAAAATATGAAAAACGATATTAAAAGCGTGAAAAGTCCTCCAATCTTTTTCTTGTTAAATTATATACACTTTATAAGTATGTTATCCAAAAATTGAGGAAAAATTTTTCAGGCCGTTTTTTGCAGAATTTTAGCCAAATACATGTACAAAACATCACTGTTTTTGGCTAAAAAAGCATTTCGGGGCCCCGTCTCAATTTTGCATGATTTTTGGCGCCAACACTTCTTGATATATCTTTATTCATCTAATAAACTCTTAGCTACATTACATTTAAGGATTTATTTTTACGAGCATCTGAATTGTGTTTAGATTTAATCAGAAATTAATTCAGAAAAAAATATGAAAAACGATATTTAAAGCGTGAAATGTCCTCCAACCTTTTGGATGTTGAATTATAAATATTTTATGAGTACTTTATCCAGAAATTGAGGAAAAAATTTTCGGGTCATTTTTTTTGAAAAATTTTAGCCAAAATCGTGTACTAACTATCACGGTTTTTGGCTAAAAAAGTGTTTTGAGGCCCGTCTCTGTTTTGCATGATTTTTGGCACCGAGACTCCTTGAATTATCTCTAATCATCTAATTAAATCTCAATCACTTTGCATTTAAGGCCTTGTTTTTATGAGCATCTGAATCTTGTTTCGATTTAATTATAAACTAATTCATATAAAATATGAAAAACGATATTAAAAACGAGAAAAGTCCTCCAATCTTTTTGGCATTAAATAATATATATTTTACGAGTATTTTATCCCAAAATTGACAAAAAAAAAATTTCGGGTCATTTTTTACAAAATTTTAGCCGAAATCGTTGACTAACCATCATGGTTTTTTGCTAAAAAAAGCGTTTTGGGGACCCAGTACAGTTTTGCCTCATTTTTATAGCCGAGACTCCTTGAAATGTCTATATTCATCTATTAAAATCTTAGCCACATTGCATTTAAGGAGTTGCTTTTACGAGCATCTGAATCTTGTTTCGATTTAATTAAATATTAATTCAGAAAAAATATGAAAAACGATATTAAAATCGTGAAAAGTCCTCCAATATTTTTCTTGTTAAATTATATACATTTTATAAATATTTTATCCAAAAATTGAGGAAAAAGTTTTCAAGCCGTTTTTTGCAAAAGTTTAGCCAAAAACGTGTACAAAACATCACATTTTTTTGCTAAAAAAGCATTTCGGGGCCCCGTCTCAATTTTGCATGATTTTTGGCACCGAGACTTCTTGATATATCTTTATTCATCTAATAAACTCTTAGCCGTATTACATTTAAGGATTTGTTTTTACGAGCATCTGAATTGTATTTAGATTTAATTAGAAATTAATTCATAAAAAAAAATGAAAAACGATATTTAAAGCGTGAAATGTCCTCCAACCTTTTGGACGTTGAATTATAAATATTTTATGAGTACTTTATCCAAAAATTGAGGAAAAAATTTTGGGTCATTTTTTTGCAAAATTTTAGCCAAAATCGTGTACGTTATCACGGTTTTTGGCTAAAAAAGTGTTTCGATGCCCGTCTCAGTTTTGCATGATTTTTGACACCGAGACTCCTTGAAATATCTATAATTATTTAATTAAATCTCACCCACATTGCATTTAAGGTCTTGTTTTTATGAGCATCTGAATCCTGTTTCGATTTAATTAGAAATTAATTCATAAAAAATATGAAAAACGATATTAGAAGCGAGAAAGGTCCTCCAATCTTTTTGGCATTAAATAATATATATTTTACGATTATTTTATCCCAAAATTGAGAAAAGAAAATTCGGGTCATTTTTTTGCAAAATTTTAGCCGAAATCGTGTACTAACAACCATCACGGTTTTTCGCTAATAAAGCATTTTGGGGACCCAGTACAGTTTTGCCTGATTTTTATAGCCGAGACTCCTTGAAATGTCTATATTCATCTAATAAAATCTTAGCCACATTGCATTTAAGGATTTGTTTTTACGAGTATCTGAATCTTGTTTCGGTTTAATTAGATATTAATTCAGAAAAATTATGAAAAACGATATTAAAAGTGTGAAAAGTCCTCCAATCTTTTTCTTGTTAAATTATATACATTTTATAAGTATTTTATCCAAAAATTGAGGAAAAATTTTTCAGCCCGTTTTTTGCAGAACTTTAGCCGAAAACGTGTACAAAACATCACGGTTTTTTGCTAAAAAGGCATTTCGGGGTCCGTCTTAATTTTACATGATTTTTTGCGCCGAGACTTCTTGATATATCTTTATTCATCTAATAAACTCTTAGACACATTACATTTAAGGATTTATTTTTACGATTATTTGAATTGTGTTTAGATTTTATTAGAAATTAATTCAGAAAAAATATGAATTCATAAGACAAAAGAAGCAAAAAGTGGAGTGCATCAGAAAATCAACAAAATGTTCGAAGAAAAGAAAATTTATAGCCATGAAAGTGGCAAATAGCTTTTGATCGGTCTGTTAGCGTCCACCAAGTAAATCAAAAACTATTTTTGACGCTAACAGACGATTTTTAAAAGATAATAACAACCCGAACGGATATTGGCCATGCATGTGCAAATCTGATCTTGGTAATTACTAGCCTTCACAGTGAAATGGTTGGCCATTAATTATGAGAAACCTTCACACCACATGGCAGCAATAATTCAGCAATAAATAAATAAAATAACAGTTGAAGATTCATCAAGCAATATTGCAGCTAATCCGATAAAAGAAGCAAAAAATAATGGAGCTGCTTGGTACAATTGTATATCATGGACGTCCCAAACATTCATGAGGGATGTCAATTATGTATATCTATATATAGTAAGATTGGCGGTAGGTACGTAACTACGTATGGTATGTGATCAAGATTTTGACCGAAAAAAGAAAGTATGTGATCATGATCAAGAGACTATATATGTGTGGCTAGAATTAAAATAAAAAATCTTCGATATAAACTTCAATTATTTTAGCGACCCAACAAAATAGGAAAATGTGTTGATACAAACCAAAATTTATTTGGCATTGCGTTTGAAGTGAAAAGCAGTTTTTTTTTTATCTCAAACGCAATGCCAAATTAGGCCTATGTCACGTCCATCCACCTGAGCCAGCAATAGAAGATGAGGAAAAACGTGTATAGCAAATTAACAAGTATTTATCAACAAGTGGTTGGTTCAAGTGGTTTGACACTTGTCCCCTAAAGCAAGGTGTCGGATTTGAGTCTTGTGAATGGAGAAAACCATTGTTGGAAGAGTTTTACCCCCATAATGAATCAACCTGCCTCGAACAAATTTAACTTGTAAATATACCAAAAATTAATAGGCAATTACCTAAAAAAAAGGCAATATCATATTAATAAGGTCTAAATTCTTAAAACTCACGGTAGCAAATCACATCGATCTCTTATGTTTAAGTGGGTTTTTTTAATTTTATTTTCTTCTATTAATGCTATTTGTTAAAATTTGAAAACAAACAAGTCATAAGACAAGGAGCATGTGGCATAATTTGATCCATGGGGCATGGAGCATGGTAAAAAATGGGGGCGAGTGATTTCCATCCCCAATATGTCTACCTCAAAAAACTCATGGCAACAAATGACTTCTTCCTCCCCTCCTCTGTTTATAAAAGTTTGTCACATCAATTCATTCCTTGTTCTGAATTATCACAATTTTATTGGCGATAATAATTCATTCCTCATCTTCTCAAAAATGTCTACCTCAGAAATTTCTCAACAACCTACGAGTGAAATCAAGGAAGAAGAAAAACTAGATGAAGGGTATCAGAAAACCTACCTAAAGTTCGATGAAATATATCCAACACTTCCCGAAGGCGAAAACTGGTTGGGTGGCCAGATTGTCAAGTACGAAGGATATTGGCTTGTAAGTATCATCATCAAAAATATCATGTTGATCCATGACCACTTCAAGCCTCGACCAACTAATATCATCTTGTCATCATCCCCTAAATGTGGCACCACATGGCTAAGAGCCCTTATCTTCGCCATTATGAACAGAAACTCTGACGATTTCAACAACCATCCCTTGCTCAAATCAAATCCTCAAGACTTAGTCTTCCTCTTTGAAGAATATATTAAAGAAGGTGGATCCACTTCCTTCATCGAAAGCCTTCCGTCGCCACGGTTTCTTTCGTCTCACCTTCTTTTCTCTTTGTTCCCAAACTCCATGACTTCGTCGGCTTCCTCTTGCCGTTTTGTTTACGTTTGCCGTGACCCTAAAGATGCTTTTGTTTCGATGTGGCATTTCATGAACAAGTTGAGAGCTAGACAGGAATTGCCCCCACTTCCAATTGAACATGCGTTTGAATTGTTCCGCAAAGGGGTTTCGATTTATGGACCCATTTGGGATCACGTTTGGGGTTTTGGAAAGCTAGTTTAGAGTCACCAAACAAGGTCTTGTTCTTGAAATATGAACATGTGAAGAGGGAGCCATTGGTGCATGTGAGGAAAATGGCAGAGTTCTTGGACCTACCATTCTCAGCAGAGGAAGAAAATGAAGGAATTGTGGAAAAGATAGTGAACTTGTGCAGCTTTGAGAATTTGAGCAATCTGGATGTGAATAAAAGTGCCAATCCAGAGAAAAATAGGTTTATTAACAATCCTGAGTTTTTCAGGAAAGGTCAAGTTGGAGATTGGATAAATCATTTGACACCTGAAATGGCTGAGATTTTGGATCAAATTACAAAAGAAAAATTCCAAGGTACTGGATTTAGTTTTGATTGATTCCTCAATATTCCTAAAGTAATTTCATGTTGTTGATCTCGAGTTATATGGTTGAAAAGCTAGGAATTCTGAATAATCATGTAATTAACTAATTTATTTTACTTTTGTGTGTCATGCTGTCGATAATTAATATTGGTCAGCTTGATTCATTTACCTCTATCACTACTACTTTCGTTAATTGTTACGAATTAAGCATGATGTAATAAGGTGGGGTCTAGACCACTATATATGGGGCCATATTGAGATCTTTGCCCATAGAAGTATATTAATCTTGATGTTTTGAAGATTTAGTTTATTGCATTGTCTTTTATATCTTTTTTGTTTGTTTCTTCAAAGAAAAAAATACGTATATATTGATGACTAATGACAAAGTATAAAAATTCCAAGGATTCGATTGATGTACAAAAAGAACAAAATATTTAAAATTAAATCTCAATTTTCATGGAATTTGAGCAACCTGGATGTGATATCATCGTTTCAACATATCCTAAGTGTGGCACGTACGACATGGCTAAAAGCCCTGGTTTTCGCCATTGTCAACAGGAATTCTTACAATTTCGAAAACCATCCATTGCTCACATCAAACCCTCACGGCTTAATAGTTCCCACCATTGAACGATACATTAATCAAGAAGAAATGAAGAGGGAACCGTATGTGAGGAAATTGGCGGAGTTCTTGGATGTAACCTTCTCGGCACAGAGGAAGAAGAATTGTGGAAAAGCTAGTTAAATTGTGTAGCTTTGTGAATTTGAGCAATCTGGATGTTAATAAAAATGTCGACAACAATATAAGTTTGAGGACTATTTTTGGCAGGCCAAAGTTGATTATGGAAATTTGAGCCTGGTCAGAAAGGCTAACGACTTTAGTATATATATATATGCTATACTGCTATCTACCAAAGTAATGCATCTCAAATCTCTCAAGGATCAAGGTCCTCAAATCTGCTATTTTTTCATTTTAACCTTGACCAATTGGAACAGATGACCAAGGGGAGGAGACTATGTTCAAGTTTATTGAGAAAATTCAGCAGATTAAATCTCTTGACCTGCAAATCATTGAGTTCCAACATCTTGGGTAGCAGAAGAAAAGAAAATTTTGAGCCGAAGTTAGCCATGAAAGCAGCATTTAGGGTCATGTGTGTCAATATAAGTTTGTCACGTCAGCAAATCTGGTGGAACTTTTTTTTTTTTTTGAAAGGCAATAAGTTTCATTGAAGTACAAATTGAAAACCAATTTGTAAGAAAGATACATAATTCCGAAGACAAAAGAGCAACAACTTGAAACAATCGATCTAAAACTAAATCAAACTCGAGAGACATAAAGAAATAAGGAACACCAACACTAAAAGATGAAAAACACAAGCAAAATAACAACCTAACAAACTCAAAGAGGACATCTCAATTCGCGCCAAACACCAAGAAACTCCAAAAACCATAAGAAGTGAATAAACATCACCATTCACCATACCTCAAAGTAAAGAAACATGCCAAGATCACAACAACCAATAGAACCCCAACAAAATGGAGACAAGCATCAATAAAAAAGATACTCGGCTTCTCTTAAGTAGCAATGTCATCCTATTCCATAGATTTAAACTTCTCCAAAATCAAGCTTTCATCACAATCAAAAGAAATTCCTAGCATCTTTCCTACCTCCCACGTAGCTCGAGCTTCCTTCATCAAAATACGGTTTCTGTTTTCAAAATCACCATCCGATAGACAATCGTTAGCTACTTCCCCCAATTGTTGTTTCGACATTTTGGACTTAGATTTCTTAGACTTTTCTTATCTAATTTCTTACTGCGTTTCTTAGCCTTTTCCAAAAGGCTACTAAACCAATCTTCTTCTATCTCCTCCTCAATATCCTCCATGTCTCTAACTTTCCTATCACAATCCTTCACACTATTAAGCGAACCTTTAGCCTTAGAACTATGAAGAGGACTCCCTTCCCTTTCCGTAACCTTAAAACCAGCGCTTGGCCCTTCAAGAAGCACTAAATCTCTGTTAGCATTAACATTATCACTACCAGAATGAAAGTCTTCTTGTGGGCCAATTTGAGAGTCACCCAAACAAGACTCTGGAACATGAGACAGCCCATCAGAATGCTCCAACTCATTAACAACCAAATTATCCACTTCAACACCCTTATCAAGAGGCCCATTATTGCCAAAGTTAATAGGCTCACTCACCAATTCTTCAACCACTCCCTCTTTATGATCATCTCTTTCCCTAGACATCAAGCCGTCTTGCGCCTCCACCTCATTAAGAAGACTATTTCCAATGCCACCTTCCTCGTAATCCTCTACAGCATCGTTCATGCGTGAATCCACGTCATCAACTTGATTTGAATTTAATTCGTCACTAGGAGACCAACTTTCCGATGAAGTAGACTCATGACCGGCGACCAAGATCTTTTTATCAGATTTTAAGGAGATAAAATTCTGAGCAGGTTCAGTTGAAATTGGGATCTCAAAGCGTCCACCGTTATGAGAGACAACAATTTTTGAAGGAATCTTAGCATGACGTTTGACAGAGACAAGAACTCTAGCCAAATCAAACCTACACTTGCGGTGAGTGCTATCATCAACAGTGACAAAGCTACCCCATAAGTTGCCAATTTCCATGAAGAAAGCATCATGCCATAGTTGTAATGGAATTGCTTCCAAAATAAGCCATACAACTTGATCCTCACTACAGAGGGAGCCATCGCATTGCTTGATGGAGGAAAACCAAGTTGAAAACCATGACTCATGCTCCTTGAGATAAAACTCCATCACATCTTTATTCTCAAAAGTCAATAACACAGAGCACCCTCCGAGTGGTCTCACATAACAAGAAATCCCTGATGAATCACAATTACTTTGTACCGACTGATGGCTAATGAAAGAAGAAAGAAAACCAACAGCACTCCTCTCAATCCAAGTCATATCTTCTTTAGGAATTTTGGGAAACAATGTAAAAACTTCAGGGCGGTTCTCAGCAAGACCCTGATTATCACCTGACCTCTTCGGATTGTATTTGTTTTGGGCTGTATTACTCACCTTGGCATCAAAGTGAGTAATCTGGTGGAACTTAATGGAATCTGTCACCTGAAAAGGGGATTGGTCCAATTTTGCAAATTCAAGTAGCAAAGTGATACAATTTAAAGTTTAGGAGACAATTTATCCTAAATTTGCAAAGTACAAAGGGCAAAGGGCTATTCAGCCCCATTTGGGATAACCCAATTGCTAAAAGCGTAGTTGAAGATTCACAGATGATATTACGCTAATTTTCTGTGGCTAGAACTTCTCAGTTCTTAAAGTTTCATCCTACTATTTGTATTTATTATTTTGGTGGAACATCTAATTGCGGGAGTTATGTCACGCCGTCTGCCTAGCAAAAAGATCACTAGCTATGAGAAATGAGGAAACCTACAAAAGGACTTTGTAATATATAATAATATAATATACTATTTGTCAACAAAAAGACTTTGTTTGTAACATAAATGTGTATAAATTACTTTAACAATGTAATCAATTATTATCTGTAGATTTTGGCTACCTATCCATAATAGAGACGTCCCCTTGGGGACAATGTAATCAATTATTTGATGTAAACAAAAAAAAAAGGCTAGAGACATCATAGATCATACTTTTCCCGGCCTACTTTTCCCATTTCTTTATTAGATTATTAGATCTTGGATATATATATATTTCGGCCAAAAAAAAGATATTAGATTAATATATTAGCCATTACACATTAAATTACCCTAAAGTCAAAAACCTCAAGGCAGCAAATGACATAACTTCCCCTGTTTTATTTATGTTTTTTTATGAGAGCCTATCTCAGCATTGTCACTTCAACTCCTTGTGATAATATATATAATTCAATCCTCTGTCTTCCCAAAAATGTCTACCTCTGAAATTTCTCAACTACCTTCGACAGAGATCAAGGAAGAAGAAAAACTAGATGAAGGGTATCAGAAAACCTACCAAAAGTTCGATGAAATATATCCAACCCTTCCGAAAGGGTATGACTGGTGGGGTGCCAGGTTTGGCGGCGGCCAGTTTGTCCAGTACCAAGGCTTTTGGATACCAAGTCTTCCTCTCAGAGGAATCATGTTGATCCATGACCACTTCAAGCCTCGGCCAACTGATATCATCTTGTCATCATCCCCTAAATGTGGCACCACTTGGCTAAGAGCCCTCATCTTCGCCATTATCAACCGAAACTCTTACGACTTCGTCAACCATCCCCTGCTCTCATCAAATCCTCAAGATTTGGTCCTCTTCTTTGAAAAATATATTCAACAAGGTGGATCCACTTCCTTCATCGAAAGCCTCCCGTCCCCTCGGTTTCTTCAATCTCACCTTCCTTTCTCTTTTTTGCCAAACTCCATGGCGGCGGCGTCCTCTTCTTGTCGCTTTGTTTACATCTGCCGTGACCCTAAAGATGCTTTTGTTTCCATGTGGCATTTCATGAACAAGTTGAGAGCTAGACAGGAATTGCCCCCACTTCCAATTGAACAAGCCTTTGACTTGTTCTGCACAGGGGTTTCGTTGTTTGGACCCTTTTGGGATCACGTTTTGGGGTATTGGAAAGCCAGTTTGGAGTCACCAAACAAGGTCTTGTTCTTGAAATATGAACATGTCAAGAGAAATACTTCAGCGTCCGTGAGGAAAATTGCAGAGTTCTTGGACCTACCATTCTCAGCAGAGGAAGAAAATCAAGGAATTGTGGAAGAGATAGTCAACTTGTGCAGCTTTGAGAATTTGAGCAATCTTGATGTGAATAAGAATGTTAACGAAGAGAAACATAGGAGGCATATTATTAAGAATCCTGAATTTTTCAGGAAAGGTCAAGTTGGAGATTGGGTAAATCATTTGACTCCTGAAATGGCTGAGATTTTAGATCAAATCACAAAAAAAAATTTTCAAAGTACTGGATTGAGTTTTGATTGATCTTAAAGTAATTTCGAGCTATATGGTTGAAAAACCAGGAATTGCCATGAGTATGTAACTTTATTTTACTTTTGTGTGTCATATATGCTGTCAATCAATATTGTTGGCCAGCTTGAATCATTTACCTCTATCAAGTATCAATTATTGGTACTTTGGATCAACAACTACTTTTGTTTATTGTTACGAATTAAGTATGATGTAACAAGGTGGGTCTAGACCACTATATATGGGGCATATTGGGTTCTTTGCCCATAAAAGTATAGGTAATCTTTGATATTTTGATGATTTAGTTTATTGCATTATTATCTTTTATATCTTTTCTTTCTTCTTCAAACAAAAAAAAATACGTTTATGATGACTAATGACAAAGTATATAGATCCCACGAATTCGATCGATTTACAAAAAGAACAAAATCTTACTGAAATATGCAAGATAGGGAATATATATATACTGCTATTGAAATATTGATTTTGAAACTATTAAGAGAGAAATTATACTTGAATTTTTTTTAAAATTCAAAACAATAAAAAGGGAGGCAAATCTTGACTTATTGATTTTCTTTCATTTTTTTTTTAATCCCACTTATTGGAGAAATTATTAGGTATGCCGGGTCCAACACGTCATCTGTGGTTCCGACCAATAAGATTTTGACAAGTCAGATTTCTTCCTAGCATCTCTAAAACCCTAACCAATTAATGTCCTAAATTTAGGAACTTACCCTGTAAATCTCATCTGGTGAAACTAAGGACTAAATCTGGTGCTAAATTCGTGCCTAAATTTTAGGGAGGAATCTGACTTATCAAAATCTTATTGATCGGGACCACGAATGACATGGTAGATCCGGTCCACCTAATAATTTCTCCTCTTATTTGACGATGTCTTCATTTTTAATATATATGCAATCGATCGAGTTCCACCAACTTCCACGCAGTGATCAACACCTAACCTAAAAATGCAGTAATTTCCTTCAAGTAATTCTTTGATATGAAAATTAAGGAATAGCTTCGTCTCAGCCTTTTCGTTTATATATGCTTTTTGGTGACAAAATTTTCACTCTCTCTTTAGGTTGAGTCTTGTTCCCTATGGCTACCCCAAATTCCTCTCTTCAATTACAGGTCCCCAAACCATTCATAGATAAGCAAGAAATAGTTAGTGAAAGCTACCAGAAAACATACAAAAAATTCGACGAAATTATCCCAACTCTACCCAAAGACAAAGGCTGGTGGAATGAAAATCTTGCGCAATACCAAGGTTTTTGGCTTCCGTCACTAGCTGTCCTAGGTGCTTTGTTGATCAACGACCACTTCAAGCCTCGACCCACAGATATAATCTTGTCTACATCTCCGAAATGTGGAACCACATGGCTAAGAGCCCTCATTTTCGCCATTATCAACAGAAACTCTTATGATTTCGAACATCATCCTTTGGTCACCACAAACCCTCAAGACTTAGTCCCTTTCTTCGAAGGTTACATTAGGCGGAACGGATCGTGTTCCCTCCTTGACTCACTTCCGTCGCCTCGGTTCCTTTCAACTCACCTTCCTTACTCTTTGTTCCCCAAGTCCATGGCGTCGACTTGTCGTTTCGTTTACATCTGCCGTGACCCCAAAGATGTGTTTGTTTCAAAGTGGCATTTCATGAAGAAGTTGAGACCCAAGGAATTGGCACCGATTTCATTTGACGAAGCTTTCGAGCTGTTTTCGAGAGGGGTTTCGCATTATGGACCCATTTGGGATCATGCGTTGGGGTATTGGAAAGCGAGTCGAGAGTCGCCTGATCAGAATGTTCTCTTCTTGAAATACGAAGATGTGAAGAAGGAGACTTCCGTTTATGTTAGGAAATTGGCAGAGTTCTTGGGGGTTCCCTTTTCAGCAGAGGAAGAGAAAGAAGGAATCGTGGAAAGAATTGTTAGATTGTGTAGTTTTGAGAATTTGAGCAATTTGGAAGTAAATAAAACTGCCAAGGAACCCAGAATCAAGACTCGTCCTGTTAGCAATCCTGATTATTTCAGAAAAGGTCAAGTTGGAGATTGGATGAATCATTTGACACTCGAAATGTCTCGACTTTTGGATCAGATTAGCAAAGACAGATTCCAAGGTTCTGGGTTGAGCTTTGATTTACAAGAAACTTGAACATCTTGCTCTGTTCAATGTCTGTTTAATTTTCTTATTATGATTTACAAGAAACTTGAACATCTTGCTCTGTTCATTGTCTGTTTAATTTTCTTATTATCTATTTTGATTAGGTGAGATTAATGCTTTGCTTGATGGAGTGATTTTCCTTATTAAATTGTGTGACATTTATGTTTCTTTTAAATAAAAAAAATCAATTTAAAATTGTAGTAGTTAAAAAATTTCAAAATGTTAGCAAATTTTGTACTCTAATACTTGTACTAGCTAGTAGATAGATTCCTATATGTACACATCAAACTCTTTCAGTTAATAGTTTATCATTGATCAATTCCGACGCTTATTAGGCCAAGTGAAAGTATTCAATGTTACTTGAAGTTGAAACAAAGTTTCCGATTATACATGCTCCCTCCAGAAATTTTCAATGTAGATTTGGATGTTTGATATGTGTTTATTTTCATTTTTAATGGGTGAGATAAAAAGTCTCAGTCTCATACAGTCATACTCCTTTAATCCTTTTAATTTCTTACTCCCTTTCAAACTTAGCCATGAAAGTGGCAAAGGAGCTTTCTGCCAGCGGAAATCAACCAGGCGGAGGTAGCGGTCCATATTTGCACTTCCTTAATTGGGCTGAATGAGGCCCTGTAATTTAATGCTTTTTTGTGCAAAATAAAGGCCTTATGATTTATTCTCAAACCTCTGTCTTTCCAACCCAAAACTATAACAACAGCCCAAAAAGAAACAGAGGCATATATTTTCTCAATTTCTTTTAGTTCAAAACATTGATTTCTCAATTAAAAGATACATTTAATTTATCCACTTAATGGCTAATGCTAATTAATTAATGAACAATTTAGAGACACTCACTTAAAAGGGGAAAAAAACCTTAGAGACACTACAGAAATGTTATATATATATGAGGGAAAGAGCAAAAGGAAATTACAGAAAAATGATTAAATGATCGTAGGCCATGCTATTTCTAAGGCATTGGCTGCAAGCAACGATGTAAGTTCTTGAGACGGAGTGTCAAAAATATGAAGGCCCAAAAAGTGAGATTATCAAAATGGGTGCCCATTCAATCTGCACACATGTTAGCTTCTCGAAAAACATGTTTGGTAGTAGACTTCTAAGGTCGAGCAAGCAGCTACTGTATAGCATTCAGTAATCTATTGTGCGGCCCTGTAGAAGGTGATGATGGAGAGGTCTTTGAGAGTGCAACGAGAGAATCAGATTCCAATATGACATCACGGTAGCCCTTATTCCAACTAAACAAAAGGCCATGATAAATTGTCCATAATTATGCTACCAAAACTGTAGAGATGCCTGCCCGGAAAGTGAAACTACCGAGCCAACCACCATTATTGCCACGAAGAACGCCACCAGCAGTTGATTCCCAGGGTTGCTACGGGCAGGGGCAAAGCCACTTAGAGGCAGGGAGGGGCCATGGCCCCCCTAAGATTTTGGGAAATTAATTTTGCAGTAGGAATATTATATGAGTTGAGGAAAAATTTGTGTACGTATGGCCCCCTCAAAATATTAAATGGGCTTTTACAAAAAATTTAGAGGAAAAAAAATAGTCCGAAGGCCAATAACATAAAATTCAAGAGTCCAAATATGATAAAATAAAATCTCATTTCAATTTTTTAATACAAAATTTTATTTTCAGGTTCTTCCTAAACAAGCTAAATATAAACAAATATAGCTTTTTAAGAAAACAATAATATTTATATAGCTTATCATATAATACTTATCATACATAAGATACGATACTGAATTTTTATACTAGCTACAAAGCATTTGTGCTAAAAAAATATACTAAATACACATCATTTTTCCCCCCACCCCCCTCCCCCCATTCAAATCCTGGCTCCGCCACTATACAGGAACTTCCATCAACATTGATTTTCACCGTAGGAGCCTGTGGCTTCCTTGGCTCAGGGTAAGAAAAGTGAAAAAAGAAAAACAATATGAGGCAAAAATGTTTTTTAAAATATTTCTTATTCTAGATAAAAGAAAATGCCAGAATCAATTGTTTTTCTTTACTTATCATTTTTCCCTTTTTTTCTTTTGCATTGAGATGAATTGAATTTCTTGTTTGGTCTGACAAAAAGAAAGAATTTATCCAACTCAACAAATAATTGAACTTTTTTTTGTTTTTTGGCCAGAGCAAATAATTGAACTTCACCATAAGTCAAAAACCTCAAGCCAGCGAATGAGTTCACTTCCCCTGTTATATTTATATATGAGGATTAGCCTGTCTCATCTTCGTCACTTCAACTCCTTCATAATAATCCATTCCTTGTCTTCCTAAAACTATGTGATGATATTCTCATAGCCTTCATCTAGCTTTTCTTCTTCCTCTATCCCTTTAGTAGGTAGTTGAGAAATTTTTGAGGTAGACATTTTTGGTAAGACAAGGAATGAATTATTATCACGATAAAAAGGAGTTGAACGTAAGTTTTTCCGACATCCCATTAATAAGGAAAATATAGCAGCCGTCGAACTAACTCGGAATACTTAAGTGTAAATACTCAAGATTTTGATCCGTCATGGATTCAGGTACGCTTTGGCATCAGATCTAATTAATTTCTTTATAATTTAACATGATCTCGGATTATTAGTGATGATTTTCACCATAAAAATTTGTTGTAGTTTTCCCTACATTTCGTTATTTTACTTTTCTTTTTCATCTAAATAAAAAAAAATTGTTTTGGCCAGCTTGAATCATCTGCCTCTATTAATTATATATGGTGGTAAGGTGGGGTCTAGATACCACTATATATGGTGCATATGGATCATCAGTTCTTTGAAAAGTATATGTGATGATATTTTGAAGATTTAATTTTTTACATTTCAAGTGAAATGTTAAATTACCTACACCAACAATTGAAGACGATGGGAAATCGTAGTCAAGCAATTAATTACTAAGATTTGCAATAATGATTAAGATTTGTAATGGAATTTCAAGGTCAGAAATTTTCTGTTAATTTTTCAGCATTGGCAAGAATTCTCTCCACTAGTGGAGAGGTCTATTAATTTTTCTAAGCCAATCTAGCTGTTATAATTAGGTATCCACTGATTATTTCAACCTCTCTCCAAATGCCCAATTTCATTTAAACTTTAAAGTCATTGGATTATATTGGAAAAATCAGTGGACCTCTCAATCAATGGAGAGGATCCTCTCCCATTAAAGAAATGGAGATATCGGAGAAAAAAGCATGTGAAATTGTGATTTTTGGATGATTCACAGCACTAAACACCGGCTTAAATCAAGTTACTTGAATTAATAAACAAATGACTACTAGTATAATAATGCCAACCGTAAGGAGAAGACTTTGGCCATGTGATGCAGAATAAAATACCCAATTCCACTTTAGATTCAAATTCAATTATTTTATTTATTTCAAAACAAAATAGAAGGCGAAATATTTTGTGTGATTCATGAGAAGGACAAAATTTTTTTAAAAAAAAAACAGTTAAATAACCCTATAAAAATTACAAGAAAACTAATGAAAATGGACATGTAAATAAGAACGGATGGAGTACTACTTTTGCTAATTGATAAGCATGATGTAATAAGGTGGGGTCTAGAGACCACTATATATGGTGCATATATATGGATCAATTCTTTGCCCATAATGGATTCGATCCATGTACAAAATTTGAACAAAAAAGTTAAAATCCACGTCGAAATGTTTTGTATTCTTAGATAATTTTTCACATGCAATTGGAAGTATTTTATATGCAAGATGGGGAATAACCTTTTTTTTTTTTTACTTATCACATGGCTTGGTTCTCTTTCATTAAAAAAATATGCTTTATCACGATGCCTTCATTTTAATAAATGCTTGTTGGTGACGAGATTTTCACACCCTTTGAGAGGTTGAGTCTCCTTTTCTATGGCTACCCCAAATTCCTCTCTTCAGTCACATGATAAGCAAGAAACAGTCGACGAAAGCTACCAAAAAACATACAAAAAATTCGACGAAATTTTGCCAACTCTACCCAAAGACAAAGGTTGGTTTAGCGAACACCTTGTGCAATATCAAGGTTTTTGGCTAAAGCCACGAGCTCTTCTTGGTGCTTTGTTGATCAACGACCACTTCACCAATCCTCAACCGTCCGATATCATCTTGTCGACATCTCCGAAATGTGGATCCACGTGGCTAAGAGCCCTCATGTTCGCCATCATCAACCGAAACACTTACGATTTCGAAACCCATCCCTTGCTGACGACGAACCCTCATGATTTAGTCCCTTTCTTTGAAGGGTACATGCGGCGGGACGGATCGTATTCCGGCCGAGTTGACTCACTGCCGTCGCCTTGGTTCCTTTCAAGTCACCTTCCTCACTCTTTGCTCCCCAAGTCCTTAACGTCAACTTGTCGTTTTGTTTACATCTGCCGTGACCCTAAAGATGTGTTTGTTTCAAAGTGGCATTTCATGAATAACGTGAGACCCAAGGAATTGCCGCCGATTTCATTTGAGGAAGCTTTCGATCTGTTTTCGAGAGGGGTTTCGCATTACGGACCCATTTGGGATCATGCGTTGGGGTATTGGAAAGCGAGTCGAGAGTCGCCTGAGACTGTTATGTTCGTGAAATACGAGGATGTGAAGAAGGAGACTTCAGTTTATGTTAGGAAATTGGCAGACTTTTTGGGGGTTCCGTTTTCGGCAAATGAAGAGGAAGAAGGAATTGTCGAAAAAATTGTTAGATTGTGTAGTTTTGAGAATTTGAGCAATTTGGAAGTAAACAAAACTGTCAAGACAACGAAGGTTCGTCCTTCAGTTAGCAATTCTGATTTTTTCAGAAAAGGTCAAGTTGGAGATTGGGTGAATCATTTGACACCTGAAATGG
The DNA here is from genome assembly GCA_001974825.2 of Corchorus olitorius. Lineage (NCBI taxonomy): Eukaryota > Viridiplantae > Streptophyta > Magnoliopsida > Malvales > Malvaceae > Corchorus > Corchorus olitorius. The sequence goes on from AWUE01019531.1 coordinate 55,005, forward strand.
CTCAACGTTTGGATCAGATTACCAAAGATAAATTCCAAGGTTCTGGGTTGAGCTTTGATTTACAAGAAACTTGAACATTTGCCCTGTTCAATTTCTCTTTAATTTTCTTATCTATATTGATTGGCTGGAGTCGTTGCTTGATGGGTGATAAGCCTTATTAATGACTTGTGTGACATTAGTCTCTTTAAATTAAAATAAAAAAAATAACATATGTATCAATTTTTGTAGTAGTTAATAAAGTTCACCTGTTTTTGTATTCTAGTACCAGTAGATATATATCTATATTTGTAAACATCATTTTTCTTTCATTTAATTTAATTGGGTCACCATCTATCAATATCAAGTTATCAACATTTGCTAATATTAAGTTATCAACATTTGCTAGGTTGTTAAATGGAAAGAATTTAATATATCAACAAAGTTTTAAATTCAAATTTTGTTAATAATAATTAAAAAAAAAATACTGAACTTTAGTTGGTTGGCAAATGCCTCAGAGGCAATGTGTGAAGATAAATATATATGGTAGCTCTCGTGGTAATCTTTGAGAGTCTGCAGCAAGTGGAATAATTCCGGGATGTAACAATGATTGGCTAGGTGGTTTTACTTTCTGCTTGGAATCATGGTCATCGTGATGTGTTGTTAAAATTTGATTCTCTTAATGCTATATCGAAGATTAATTCGTTGAGCCATAACAAGGGTCTCCAAAACAGGTTACTCATTGCTATACGAGAACTCATTGCCCATCCATGGTTGTACTTGTGCTCGATTAATCACATCTATCGTGAGGCCAACAAGTGTGCTAATTAGCTGGCCATCCTTTTGATCATCTTCCATTGGGTCTCCATACCCATCCATCTCCTCCTCCAAAACTCACATCACTACTTACAGTTGATGCCCTAGCAGTAGCATGGCCAAGGGCATTTAATTTCTTTTGTGTAATCTCGTTATATATAAATCACTAGAAAAATTTCCCATTATTTAGGATGGATTCCTTATGGCCCAATGAATTCCATTTATCAATTATATCATCAAATCAATTCAGTTGGGCTGGGTTCGTTATGGCCCAATGAAAGTTAGGATGAAGTCATGAAACTAAACTTGACAATAGAAAAGGGTGAGCCTTCTCGTTCAACATGATCTTTATCTTACAATTCAATAGCCCAGCCCAAAAATGGGTTTCTGGCCTAAAAAGAAAAAAAAGAGAGTTTAGTCTGAAATTTGAATAGCTTGCTTTATTCTTATCAGTTATGATTCTCAATTAACCTTACAAAAATTACAAATCAGAGTTGAGTGAAACTCAAGTAATTAATCCATGAATATTATCAACTTAATCAACTTATTTTAACATTTCTCCTATTTGTTCCACTCCTTTTAATTATTTTCTTTCCCTTCAATCCAAGAATGGTATATATACTCCATTTAATAATAAGCAGCTTAAGTTATTCTTTTTTCTTTACATTTTGCTAATGCTTTGCTTTTCCATAAGATTGACCAGATTCTTAGTGTTTTCATTGCCTTTTGCTTTGGTAAATTACAAATGTTCCTCTATGATTAAAAATATAAAATTAATTTGAGAATTGTGTATGTGTCACACAATCCGCTTGTGACGTCTAAATTTTACATTGACAGTATATTGTATAATCATTCATATTTTTTGTTTATCAGATATAATCAATCCATATATTAATATATACCTAATACACAATTATAAGTTAATAGTAATACTTAACAAAGGCTTTGAAAATTTGTTTAAACCACATAGTTCCTATGTAATAAATAAATATGTATATAATATTTTGAAGATATTTGATTATATATTATGATATTTATTATGTATCTTATTTTATAGGTAATTTATATTTGTCATTTTCCCTCATTGACACATTTTTATTATGATTAAAAAAAAAGCAACTACACATTAAGCTATGGGGAAAATAAATCAATGTAATGCATTCAAAATTTATCTTTTTCCTTTATTAATTTCATTTTATTAAAAACTTGATTTTGATTTTTTTAATTGTTTTTGAAAATTGAAAATTTTTATTTTTTATAATCAGCAGTCAAAATTGTCCATACGCATCTCATTGGCGCTAAAAAAAGTCATCAGATTGGACGGCCATCGTCGCCCCGTTGTTCCCGGTAAACCCATCTCACATATTTCTCAAATCTTTCTTCTTTTTTTCTCTTTAAGGAAAAACAAAAGGAAATTTCAAATTTCTACAAAAAACATTTAAATTTTCAAATACGATTCATCGAAACAAATCGAAATACTAAAAGGAAAAAAGGAATAAAAAGCCACAATCCACAGAGATCAATTAACAGCCTCCTGCTATTTGCTAAAAGCCTAAAACATCCACCGATTAGAAAATAAATTCACACACGCGCCACTTCACGCGCAACCGTTTTTTTCTCTAACGTGATCGAAGCATGGAAAAATCCAAGACGGAAACCGAGCCAAAGTCCAGCTCAACGCAATCTGCGGCCCAAGAACTGAACCCGAAAGACTCGGATCCTGCAATGGATGCGGAGGGCTTTGTTATTGTGCCAACAAGTGAGCCAGAGAAAAAGGACGAGAAAGCAATTCAGAATCCAAAAGAGAGTCAGATTCAAAGCGAGCAATCACCGAACCGGACATCATCTGGGTCGAGGAAATCGGTTCATTGGAGCCCCGAACTGGTTAGCGAATCGCCTGCCGTGGATCACAGCGCCACCATGTCCGCTCCTAATGGATCCAATCCTTATGTCGCTCACGGTCCTGCCCAGGAAACTTCTTCGACTTCCTTGAAAGGCAAGCCATTACGGATATATTTATTTGTAATAAATGTTATCATTTATTTGAAATCTTATTTAGTTATTTATTAAATTGGATACAGAGAAGATGGATATTGTGAAGGATGTGTTAGGGAGATGGGGAAGGAAAGTGGGAGAAGCAACGAAGAAGGCTGAAGATCTGGCCGGGAACACGTGGCAGCACTGTAAGTTTTTTTTTTCCAGCAAATTTCAATCGCATTTGATCTAATTTCATCGTTTCTCTCGTTGATCAGATTTTTATTTGATTTGAATGGGTTCTATTTGATAAGTTTCTTAGGCTAAAATTGATGCTGAGTTCTCAATAATTTGAGTTGTTTTAGTTCGTGGTGAAATAATTCTATATATATGTCTACATTTTTGCATGATTACTATCTATCAGAAAAACCTGTTTAGTAATCAAAATTGAGAGCTCAGATATTGTATAACGAGTTGATATTTGGATTTTGGTGGAGGCTCTGGTTGGGTTGGTGATGGAGATTTTTGTGTTGCTAATTTCTTTCCAATAGTAAATGTTGGATATTTGAGTAGCAGTTTGTTTCGTTTTTGAAATGGTTGGGTAATATACTAGTATTAGACGTTATGATCAATGGGAAGGGACTGGGAGTTGATATTTCTTAGCAGTTCAGACTCTTAAGTATTCCTCGAAGGAGGTAAATGTCAGGGGTGAGAGCCTGGTGAAGCTGCATTGCAGAGCCTTTTGGTTGCTTAGTAAAAGGGGGATGCCAAAGCTATAGTTACATGGATTGCATTGTTATAGATGATCCATGTGACCCAATGCTTAGAATGAGCTTTCTAGTATATTTCGAAAGAGTGATGACAAAGCTATAGTTTCAAAAGCTCGCATAGTTAGATGGCTTCCGAATGTCATAATGTTTACGCAGAACCTTTCTAGTCTGCTTTCTCAGTGTATGCCAATCTCCTCTGTTGGACTTTAGATTAGAAGCAGGCTAGATGTTCCTTTGTTCTACACTTAATCTCCTCTGTTTATGCCAGAATAATACTTTTTATAGATCATGTATAATCATCTTACTTATGGATGCTACAAGTTTTATAACATTTTATGTATGTTACATGATAAATAACTCTCTAAAAGATAGATTTGTTATCCAAACCTGTTTTCTTGTCATTACACTACAAATCTTGCACTATAGAGATATCCCATTAACATTACTCATCTGAGGACTTTTAGCTCTCCTTTTGCTTGTACACTCATTCTTCGAAGCTTCCTTTCATGCTCTTTATTTGGGTACATATTGACACTACCATAATGCAAGTGTGCATCACCTCATTCATACTTTCTTTGAGCATGCTCCCAGCAGTCTATGACCATCTCTAACTTTGCAACATTACCTCAACTTAGACATACACCTTGTGACCATAAATTTATCATCTAATGCATCTCTTATTGTGTTCTTGACCCATTTTCTATTGGTCATTGCTTATGACAGTTACCATTAATATTGCAATGGTTACGTTTATTGGAAGAGGAGGATATTATTGATACATACAATTCTATAAAAGTTTTTTTTTTTTTTTTGAGAAAATAAAATTAGAAATTTTAAACTACATAACAGATTGCTGAAATACATTTTCCTTATTTTATTAAATCAGTAAAAACAAGCCCAAGTTTTGCTGAGGCTGCCATGGGAAGAATTGCTCAGGGAACAAAGGTTTTAGCAGAAGGTGGCTATGAGAAGATCTTTAGACAAACCTTTGAAACAGTACCTGAAGAGCAACTTCAAAATTCATTTGCATGTTATTTATCCACATCAGCTGGTCCTGTCATGGGAGTTTTATATGTATCTACAGCAAAGCTTGCATATTGCAGTGACAGTCCTCTTTCATATAAAAATGGTAGCCAGACCGAATGGAGCTACTATAAGGTATGTTTACATTAGCCTTGAATGTGGTTGCATTTAGAAAAGAGTGTTTTTATTGAGATCCTATTTCCACACTCCCATGATGTTGAAGTTACATTTGATAAATAACTTTAGGCATCAAATATCTAGGTTCCCAGTGTATAGTATAGGAACTTACTGAGTTATGATTCTTGACATTTTTCTGCCTCCTTAAACAGGTAGTTATCCCGTTACATCAACTTAAAGCAGTTAATCCTTCAACGAGCAGAGTCAATCCTTCTGAAAAGTACATCCAAGTTACCTCAGTTGATAGCCATGAATTTTGGTTCATGGGCTTCTTAAATTATGATGGCGCTGTGCAAACCTTACAGGAGGTCTTACAACATCATAGTCTGCAATCTGTGTGATACCGGTTTTATTGTCATTTCCTCCATTCATCTTTCTATGATGTTTAATTATGCAACCGTTTACTTTGTACTGCTTGGAAGCATTTGACAATGCATGCTCCTCCGGGAGCTCTTCATTATTCTATGGAAATGAAAAATTAGGTAATTTGTAGAGTTTATATCTGGGTATGAATGACAGTTAGAAGCAAAAATGAATATAATGAATCTGTTTCTGTTTTCAGCTCATGTCCTCGTAATTTCACTTGCTATAATACCGAATGCTTCTTCTGTCACTTGTTTTGTTCGCCTTTTTGTTCCTTCTTCGGTTAGTTTTCAGTTTTTCTCAGCATATTGAACAGGTTTCGATAAAACATTCCAGAAGTTATCTGCATATAGATTCTGCTTCATGGGCATAATTTGGTTCTTGAGCTTTAACTTCACTGTTATCGTTATAGGACCCAATCTTCTTGCAGGCTTATTAATATCCAGAAACCTTGGGATAATTTAATTGATCATCGCCAGAAAGCGACCATTGCCATGAATTAATAAATAAATGCTTCTACCTCTCGACGTCACACCAAGGAATCAAGTATGGTGTTGTATTCTGATTAGTCCGAACTAACCATTTACTAAAAATGTGTTTCAGAAAATCACTATTAAGACATTGGAAATTACCTTGGATTAAACCCACAAGCCATTCTTTTGTTATTTGTAAGCACAATAATAATAATATTAGTTGTCTTTAATTATTTCATACTCTTAAGCTTAAATCTCCTTTTTAATTATTTTTATTACCCAAGTATGTAATTGATTCGTGCATGTGGCTCATACTCTAGCATTCTTATGATTTTACTCTACCTGGTCTTGAATCATAGGCATATACATAAAATATTACTATGAAAAGCTCTTGCATTAAACTCTAGAGATTTATAAATAAACCCTAGCTAGTTTATTTTTTTAAGCTCTATTGCTTGGAAGATGTCCCAATTTTTGCTGACAACATTCTTTATATAAAGCAATGTTAATTAGATCTTTAAAATAATAAAACATTCTAACACTAATGAAGATTTATTACTAGAATATTAGGTTTATTAATATTCTAAGATCGATTTTCTTTTTCCCCTAAACCCTAATTCCTAGTCTAGAAGTATAGAATCATGAATCATCTTTTTTTACATTCAAGTACCTTCTTTGTTACGGTAATGGGATTTTCTTTTTACTTTTTTTGAAACAGGAAAATGACCCCTAAAGCCGAATTATAATCCCGAAATATAAATATTTAAAAAAAAAGAATAGAATAATTTTCATGTCATTTAAAAAAAAAAAAAAGGAAGAAGAAGAAAAAGAAGGTGGAGTCTTTGTTTACAAAACATTTGCTTAACTTTTTTGTAACACAAACTAAAGTATAATAATATTCTTGAAAATGCAATGTTCATATAAATTGAATCCAAGCAATACCCTTTTAGATGATTTTGTCCCATAAATTACTAATGGCTAAACCTAATTGCCTATCTAGACCCATATTGGCCTCTTAGGAACCCAACTAAATTAGCAATGCTTTTCCAAATAAGTGGAATATTTTTGCCATTATGACCCTAATCACAAAGCCAATGATTAAAGCTGATGACTATTGAAAAATTGGTCACTTTCTTCTTAATTCTCACACCATTTTTTCCATAAATTTCCTTGACTTGAACTGACCCCTTTGAAAGAAGATTATTAATAAAGGCAAAATTAGCGGTTAAGTGTTCCCTAAATTTCCTTGCTGGGCCCATCTTTTTTTTCTTCATAGGCCGGTGGTTGAATTAATGTAGCCCAAAACTCATCGTTTTTAAGCTTTAAAATATAAGAAGTGGGATCAAAGCTGGGTCATATCATATGGCTTACATGGGCAAATTTGGGCCTTGAAATTTTTGTTTAAAATTTTTCGAACCATTGATTTTTGGGGGAAAAAAAATGTCGGCGTCTAAGCAAGTGTGTTTAATCTTAATGAGTAATAATTATGCTAATTATGGCCCCTATAATCATGTCACAGTCAAATGAGTTTTTTTTTTTTGGGTTAATTAATTTTTTAATATACGATTGTACAAAACATGTGGAAGAAAAAAGGTTGATTATTAGGGTGACCCCTCAAGCATTTCATAGACAAAGAATATATTTTTAGCTTTTAGCATTTGCACGCCTGGATGTCATTTCGCATGGATGACATGCCTTTTTTTTCTAATCACAATTCTTAAAAGTGATGAAAAACATGAGCATGTTTAGATGGAGGGCTAGGTTAAGCCAAACACCATATATTCTTTAGACAAATTTGCCTAAGCAAAATAATGGGAACCAGCTCAATTCTCATTTGGGAAACAACTAGTGAATAGGGTCATTTCGTCCTACATTTTGCACAGTGGTATCCTAGCTAGAAGTTAGGGTTTCGAGATTTTATCATATGTGATCAGATCATTCGAGTTCGAAATATGAGATGGGCTGTGTGGGATTTGTGTATTGTCTCTCATCGTTGAACTTGAATTTGAGATTTTACGATTTAGGAAACACGCATTAACCAGTTTAGTTAAATGTTCATATGTGGTGTAGCCTTTCATTTTAAATAATTACTATTTGAAAGTCATGATTGGAATACGGTATGTTTTACAACAAATCTTCACAAAGTATACCAATCTACTGTTGGATCAAATAATTTAGATTCTTTGTTGATCATCATCATTATTATCATGTATTTAGAGATCTAATCTCTATTTTACTTGTCTATCAATTCAACAAGATTTACAGCAATGTCGGTTACCTTTTTAGACCCTTTTTTATTGTAACCCTATGCCATGATTGTCTCTTATGCGTGTAATTAGATATTTCATTTTCATTTTGGCCCCGGCTGCTAAGTATGTGTTGGCTTAAAAGTATACTATAAGTCCATTGTATAATTAGCCATTTGAAAGTTTATTAATTTAGCTGAGTAATCAATCACTTATTAGCCTTTTTCGGATTCCAATCGATTGCTTCTTTAGAAACTCTTAATCATTTCCACTTGGTTAATAATGGTAATGCTTTGCTTGCTAGTTTTTTCAGTTTTTAATTAACAACCCAAGCAAGTCTTCTTTTGAAAGATTACTCTTGGTTACTTCTCTTGCGAAGTGCAAAAACTAGCTTGGTCATTAAGAACATCAAAAAGCAAGATAATTATATCAAATTGTTCACTCGTTTAAGTTTCTTGGAATTTCCTTTTTCTTCCTTTTACTGTTTCAAGGTCAAATATATTCTTTTATTTGTAAGGTGAAACAGATTGAGATGTTTTTTTGCCCAAAAATGAAACAGGGTACCCATGTTGCTTGCTTAGGTTAAATAGGAAGAAGCGTGCAAACTAGAATAACATACCATTTTTTTTGTTCGAAAGAATCAACATACTATATTTAAAAAAAAAAGGCTTATTAGCGTTTTTGCCTCATAAACTATGAGGTTGAGAACACTTTGTCCTATAAACTATAATTGCGACAATTTGACCCCTAAACTTTCAAAATTCAGTATAATTATCCCCTATATTAGGGTAAAATATTGTACTAGATTTGAAAAGTTAAGGAGTCTTATTGTCCTGAATTTAAAAATTTAGGAGGTAAATTATCGCGATTTTAAGTTTAGGGGGACAAAAAAGCTAATAAGCCATTAAAAAAACGATATAAATGAATTAAATATGAGAAATGTGGCATCATACTAGACATTGAAGAAGTCAATATGAGGGTGTTGGTTCGAGTTCTCCCACTCCCCTTGTTAACCCAAAAAAATATGAATTTTGACATACATTCGAACATGGCAGTATCAATCCCCATTATAGCTTAAAAAACAACTTGATCATATGCGGCATTTGATTACATGAGTGCTACATACATAATAACCTATATTATTTGTTAATCACATTATAAACATCAAATGCCTCCATGAAGATGGATATATATCGATTGATCTAGTAAGTGAATCCTATATATGTAAAATTGAGAATACCAATTAATTTTTGACCTTATAAAAAATTTAATTTTTGACAGAAATGAGTAATGCAAATATATCTTAATTATAGAATTGCACATGGAGCAAAGGACAGATGATTGATGCAAGTGTCATAAATTAGACCCTCCCAAGTCCTACCATTGTTGCAAAGAGGGATGGGTAAGCATTTTGAATTACACGCAAAGAATTTATGAACAGTCTCAAAGGGAATATCTTTCCATTTAGGTGCAAGCTGGATGCTAGTGGATGAAGCATTTTACATTGTCAGCCCATATTTAGTAGGTCATTGATCATTTCTTAGCCCTATGTAGCTTTTATTTTACCCCTCTCTTCCCCTCAAGCAAAAAAAGAGCCCATGCCTTGCCCCTATATGCCATTGACATGATCTCCAAACCCTCAAGCTCACATGCAACCAACATTAATAATTATAAGTATCCAACAATTAATGCATGCTATTTACATGATCATGATTTCTAATTTTCATGTGTATTTCTTATTGGTTAATTTGTCTTAAACGTATTAGTTAAGTGATTGCAACTAGCTAGTATCTTTTTCTTTAGGTTATCATTTAATTAAAGTCCAAATTAAGGTTTCAATTTCAGAGTTGATTGAGCTTTGTATCTTTTACATAGCCTTAAGAGTAGACATTTGCCCCTTAATAACTTGTAAGAAAGAGACGAATTAGTGATTGAACTTTCAAAATTGTCAATTACACACTTAAACTTATAAAAAATTGATAAATTATTCATTTTTGATATAAATTTGTTAAATTTTGTTAACAATTTATGGGTAATGGACGAAATTTATTGAAACCATACCAATTCCTGTTCAAGAAACGCCAATTTGTTCTTTTATTTTTTACAAGTTCAGGCATGCAATTGACAATTTTGAAAAGTCAAGGATATTAATTTATCCATTTTTTACAAGTTCAAGGGTCAAAATTTCTATTAAGTACTCCTTTTACATCGATCCTTAAACCATCCAAATAAACGATAATATGACTTAACATAAAATTATTGATCAGAAGAACTCATCAAAATTTTTTTTTTCTTCTTTGGAAAGACGACAAGGGTAAACTCCATATATATTGATAGCCAAATGGTACGTAAAAGTTCGCAATATACTAAATATGATTGGAAAAGCCCTAAAATGGCCAACAAAAACCAGACAGAGGAGGAATCGAAAATCAACTTGAGACCCAACATTTTATCATTTAAGTATACATACAAACACATGCAAACTGAACTTGTACAAGACAAATCCATTTAATTCAAAATTGACTCGACATAAATCCTGTTGGGAATAGCTATACCAAATCAAGCTCAAGATAGAAGCAGACATGAAGTTCATAATGATATATCGTACTCCATACAAATCCAGTTTCAATGCTCAAAAATTGGGATTTATATCCACACTCTACACATATTATATATTCAAGTTATTGTCTATATATCGTCCAAAACTTACAGACTGTAATAAGTTTAAGTTAATTATATTGTATATGTACATTAATTAACTCCAACTATTTCAAATACATACGTGCTGATCAATTGGTCAACTTTACACATTTCCCTTTTTGTTTAACAAATGAAATTCATATTAATTTATGGGTATAATGTCCATCTTTTCTTAAGGGAAAAGAAGAGGGATCACATTCTAAGTGCCAAGTATGAAATTGTAATAACTCCCTTTATGCTCCTATTATTGATGATTGCAGGACATTACTAAGTGAGTTTAATAGGATGTGCTGATGTATTGGCCAAGCTTGGCAGTAACTCTTTTTGTAGTAGGATTAGAGAAGAGGTTTCCATCTTCATGGAACCTCCTCCTTGTATTAAAGACATGCTTGAAGCAGAACATTGTCTGTACCGATTAATTTCTTCTTAATACTATCAGTTCGGTTTTTACCAAAAAAAAAAGCATGAAAAAATGAAGGGTAAAAGTCTGAGTTTGAAGATGAAAAAGGAGGTTACCTTTACCCATATATGTATTACCAAATGTCAACCAAAGAAAATGGTGGTGGTGGGGTGGAAAATAAATGTCAGCCACACTCTAAATTTTTACTATGTCTTTTAAATTTGTCTTTTCAACAAGTGTTAAAAACAATTAATAATACTGTTTGAAAAAAAACACCCAATTGGTAACCTTTTACATATACTCCATTGATCAAACAAGTGGAAAGTCATTGATTTGTTCCTTAATCTACAGTTTCATTAATGCTTATTCAAGATAAAAAGAAAAACTATAACTCAATTTGGATAAAACTTAAACCCAAAGTTGATTTAATATATATGTACTAGCAATAGCAATACATTACATAAACAAAAAGAAAGAAACATATGATGATGAAATATTGAAATGAGAGAAATATATATAAGCATATAAGAAGCAAAAGAAAACAAATCAGATGGGGTTTTGTTTCTTTGCTTGTTTGTTCATATGTTGGTGGGAAATGGAAATGGTGGTGCCAACAAACAAGAAGCAAATCTGGGGCCACTGGGATTTTTTTTTTTTTCCTTTCTTATTTGTTTTAGAAAAAAAAAAAAGAAAGGAAGAGGGGGAAGAAAAAGGAAAAGAAAGGCTGCCAAAGAATATGGAAAATGGAAATCAAGGTCGTCCCACTCTTTTCTTGTCCTGTCACAATCCACCTCCCTTTTCCCCGCAATTCCCTCTCTCTCTCACTCTTTCTCAGAAAAAAAAGGAAAAAAAAAAACCCTTTTCTGGTCTCTCCCCGTTCCGTTTTTCCTCCTCCATGGAAATGGAATCCATGCATTATAATTATTATTTCCCGTTTCAAATGTATAAGTTAGCTAGGGAAAAAGTTGGATGGTATTTTGTTTGGTAATGTTAAAGGTTTGGTTGGTTGGTTGGGCAGAGACAGAGGAGACAGAGAGGAAACGTGTGAGAGCAAGAAAATGGGATGGCAAACTGGCAAAGGACTATATATCAAAACCATATATACAATCAAATTCTGTCCTTTCTTTGTATTTCTGTCTCTATTGGCTTGCGGTTTCCCTCCAGCTGACACCCCCTCTTTCTGCTCTCTCTACCTATATTTATATATTCTTCACTTACTATATATATAAATATTTGAAATTAAAATTTATATATATAATAGTAACATGATAATGAATCATGATCAGTCAGTCCAGTAGTGTGTGTATGCATATAAATATTAATGAATGAATAAATATATAGATTTTGGGGTATTGATAAAAATTTGTTTGGGTATGTGTTTTTTTGTTTTCTGGGGGATGAGTTTGAGTACTGTCTCTGTCTCTGTCTCTGAATTTTGTCAGGATGTCCCGTCAGACGTCTCTCCTCGCCCTGTTGGCTGTTTTTGGGGTTCACATGGAAACCAAACTCTTCCCCTTTGCCCTTTCCCCGTTGTCCGTTGCTTTCAACCCTAATCTTTCAATGATTATTGGAAATAATTGCACTTACCAGAAGATTGTAAAGAGTTGCATGTTATTACTATTATTTATTTAAGTAATGGTATATCATTGTTTTGAGTTTTAGGAGCTGTTTGTTTGGAGGGTATGTGATTAATATATGTTCAGGTAATTAAGTGAAATATCCATGTTTGGTTATTGTAGCGTTGGGTATCGGATTATCCACAGTATTGGAAATACACGGGTATAGTATTAAATCGTGGTTATGGGTCCTGTCGCAGATGCAGTCACAATGTCACAGATACGGATGTCGCGAATGTTACATAACACTTCACGAGAGCTGTAAAACTTTTTTGAAAATCACAATAGTTACAAAATTAATAAAATTATATATATTGACATAATATTAATCATTCCAATATCTTTTGTTATAATAAGGATGAAGGAAGGTAGATAATAGAGTTTAAGAGGTGTCGCGGCCAGAAATTGGTGTCGCGGGCGACGATGCTGTGTTTTGGCCTCCGTCGCGGCCATTGCATAACGGTCACAGCCACGACACCTGCAATTCCCAAAATTGTGTAATATAGCGGGAAATAACGTCACAGTAGGCTCCGTAACCATTACGTAACGGTCATTACGTCGCGTAACGGCCGATATTTAGTACTATATCACGGGTAATTTGATACCCAAGTCGACGGATGAGTATCACGTTACTAAACCGACCATTTCACTTAACAAGTCTCATATCTGGTTATAATAATCACCACCATTACCCCAAACCAAACCGCCCTTCTTAAAGAGATATGATCAGATTCTGATTCAAAATCAAGTGCTTGCCAAATTAACATTCTGGAAACAATGTTGCAGAGATGGAAAGGCAAATTATTATTTACCCCAAATGGTTGAAATAGGCACAGCAATTTTGATTATAAAGATCATTATGATGAGGTTTTCCCAGCCTTTGACTACCTATATTATATTCATTAGCTACTTCCAAGGTTTTCCATCATCATCAATTCCTACTGTCATATGGTATTAATTAAGAAACTTTTCTTCTGCGTAGCTTAGAAGCACCCTAATTATTCAACACAGTCCAACATATATATATTTGGTTCAAAGTTATCCCTTTAGAGAATTTAGACAATTACAACATTTCTTAATTCTTGGATTTCGATCTTCTTCTGCTGCTGCAAAGCAAGGGAGCATTGCTGGTATCTTAATTCACTCAAAACTGCATATCTTAATGAAGTTTTTAGTGTTAATGGTAGTAACATAAAAGGAGCAAAGTTGGTCTTTTTTAAACAAAGTTGGAGGAAAAGTGATAAGAAATGAAAAGCAGAGGATTAAGAGAAAAAAAAAAAAAAAAAAGAGGTGATGTCAACTCTTTAAAATTCCGTTCCCAATTAATACACACTTTTTTGTAACATAAAATTTAGGGATGAAGAATTGAGAGTCTCAGCCGCTGAGGGGAAGGGTATGTATGAAACGACAAGTGACAGTTAATGAAGTGACGATTATCTTTAACGCTGCCCCCCACACCAACAGTCCTTCTCTTCATTTCTTCTTTCTTTCTTCCCTTTTTTTTTTTTTACTAAACAATTTTAATTAATATCTTTAAGTATTTAATTACTATTCTATCAATAGTATTAATCAAAATTAAAAAAAAAACTTAATTATAACCGTTGATTTCAATGGGCTTAGTTGATCCAATGGCAAGGGAGTCAACATGGTCACTTCAAATGTCAATAATTTATATTGGTCAAAACTGGGAAATGTTGAATTAAGAGAGACCAATTAAAAAGGAGAAAGAAATGCTTTTGGAAGAATGGGGTTCCTTAATTTTTTCTTTCTTTCCATTTTTTTTTAGGAAGTTTTTCTTTCTTTCTTTCTTTACTGCAAACTATTGGCAGCAATAATATTTCTTTTAACTTCTTTTATTTTTTTTTTCTGTTTTTCTGATTTTGATGTGATTAGACTGCCCATCACTGTTATGCAGAATTTTATGATAGTATAAGGACGAGAATTATTGAGTGATGAGAATTTCTAGCTATTAATGCTATTTATATATGGGTAATTATTTGATACATCGGAGGTGTAAATTTTGGACTCCACAAGCGAGTTGTGGAGTTGAAACATGTCCATTCTTTTGATTAATTAAGTTTTAAATATTTCAATCTAGTCCCTAGAGGACACATATCACCCTTCAAGTCCCGCTTTTGTAGTTTGCTAAACTGCACTGACGGTGTAATGTATAATTTGCCTTTATATATTTCTCCCTTTCTATTTTTCTTTTTTTTTTCTTGGACCGGCCCTCAAAACTCAGAATTTTAGGAATTCTTTTTTCTGTTTAATTGAAAATTTTCGATCTTAATATGTTCTCAAAGAGTTGGTTTTTGCGTAATGTAATTTCTTACATTGAATACTAGTATTTTAATACTTGAGAACTGTCAAAGCCATGCATGTGAATCCCATGTTCTTAAAAAAAAATGAAAACGTGGTAATGATTTCAATTAAGGAGTAAAATTTGCACGATGTTTAAATAAGTATAACAAATAATGATTCTCATTAATACTAATTGATTATTGATTTTATTATTAGTCTATTAGATTGCAGATCTTCCTTAAACTTTATCAATAATTCTGGCGGCAGTTGGTAGCTTAGGCAAAGTTTTCAAATGTCTTGGTTTTTAATAATGGTGGAAAGTTTAAATAAAATATTTTGTTGGTAAAGTGTAATTGGTACACCAATACAATATTTGTTTGACAAGGAAATTAATTACAGCCTATAGGAAGTGTAAATTCTCATCATATCCGATTTGATAACATCCAAAATAAAGTTTGGCATTGTTCAAAATACAAAAAAAATCTATCTAGTAATATTCTTCAATGACTAGCTAGCATGTTCACTGCCCGATCGATCGACTTCTCTATAGCATCACTTGAATTTAATCTGACCAAATGTTCTCATTAACGACCTGCAATTAGAGATAATATAAATCGAGCGAAATTACAAATTAAAGTCATAATTTTAATGTTTTTTTTTGGAACATATATAGGACGCCAATAAAATCGGCTAAGCTCTTAGAACAGCAACTCCTTAAGCAATCAGCATCTTGTCCAAGTAGTAACAACAAATACGAACACAAAATTAACTAATGAATTCAAAGCTACTACTATTAATCAACAAGGTTTTTTCAATTTTTTTTATCAAACATTCTAGCTTTTAATGTTCAATTCTTGGTACACACCACACTCAATCAACATTTGCCAAATGTAACCAAATTCAACTAGCTATAATTGTTAATTGGACATAGCATTTCATTTCTTTTTCTTATTCAAATTACACATTCGAAAGTCTTCGAAAGCTTGAAATTGAGGGCCTTTTTCGTGGTGATTCCTTTGACGAAATTAATGAAACAAAAACAAAGACCGAAAAGAGAACATATAAACCTCTATTGTTCCTTCCATTCCATGTCTCAAGTTTCCTAAAATTTTTGAGATGTGATGGAAATGGAAGCTGATCTTTAAAAGACTTTCCCGTTGCTATATGTTGCATGGGTTGGTGACGAAAAAGACCCTTCAACTCTAAAGTTCCAAAAACGCCCACCGCCGCTCTTGTGAGCTTCCAAGCACGTGTTCCACACGCGAATCACCGGAGAGTATTAATAACAACCTCCTGTTTCTAATTTTGCCTTATCTATCCTTAATTCTCTCTCTCTTACACAACACAGCGGAACATTAATTGCATGTTGACGCCAAGCGCGCGTCACCCATGTCGGAAACTTTGGCGCACGTAGAAGCTTTGCTTTTAATGCCGACAATTTATTGCTTCCCCAAGTAATTCCGTGTCCCCATCTTCTTCAACTCAGCTCCCTCCGTACTATCACTTAACGCGCCACCACACGCGCCACCTGATCTCACTTCGAGGTCCCACCTTCCCCCGTAACGGGATGTGTGCAAGTCCAAAACCATCTGAAAGGGTCCCACCACCCCGGAACAAATGTAAGTTTCAGTGTCGGAGTGAAGCGCGTGGATGGCGCGTGAAGTGTTGGATTCCCTTCTTTTGTCCACTCTGCAGGACTGTACCCAACAGTGGACAACCCAAACTCTGCCCTCTTCACTGTACCCACTCTTTTTCTTTAACCCTCCCGAGTTAAAAAGCAGTCAAAATTTGGTTTTTTTTTACAGTGCAGTAAAAAATCAAGAGATAAAGAAAGTAAGAAGCAAGCTATTAAGATTTAAGAGAGTTTGATTTCAACAACGGGAAAGTATATCAAAGATTCAAGGACCCTTTGAAACAAAAACAGCTTCTTTTCCAGATAGAGAGAGAAAGAAAGAGAGAGAGGAAGAAACCCAAAGAAAAAAGAAAAGGAAAATCATGACCACACTCTCTTTTACTTCTCTTATCTTCTTCTTCATCTCTATTGATTAGTGAAAAAAAGGGGTTAAAAGAATTTGATTAGCAGTCTTTTTTTTTTTGGGTTGATTTTTTTTTGGAGGGGAAAAATGGAGTTTGAGGATCAAGAGGAGCAAGATGAAGAGATGGGTATGGCGCCGAGTTATGATTCACTAGGAAACCCATCTCGGGTCAAAATGTCAGGTGTTGAACCGGGTTCGATAACTCCAACCGGTCAGCAGCAGCAGAGGAAGCCGAGGTATAGAGAGTGTTTGAAGAACCACGCGGTGGGACTCGGCGGCCACGCCGTCGATGGTTGCGGTGAGTTCATGGCGGCTGGAGCTGACGGAACCCTCGACGCACTCAAATGCGCAGCTTGTAACTGTCACCGTAACTTCCACCGTAAGGAATCGGAACTGGGTTCCCCAAACTCAGTCCCCACGACGGACCTCTACTTCCACCACCACCACCAGCCACCGCAATTCGCACCTTACTTTAGAGCACCAGCAGGGTACCTCCACGTGGCGGGACAGCAAAGGCCACTGGCTTTACCGTCGACGTCAGGCGGAGGAGGGGCACACAGCAGGGAAGATCAAGAGGATGTTTCGAATCAAGGGAGTTCAAGGAAGAGGTTTCGGACAAAGTTTACACAGGAACAAAAGGAGAAAATGTTGGCGTTGGCTGAGAGTTTAGGGTGGCGGATTCAGAAACATGATGAAGCGGCTGTTCAACAGTTCTGCAACGAAACTGGGGTTAAAAGACATGTCTTGAAAGTTTGGATGCATAATAACAAGCACACTCTTGGTAAGAAACCCTAGAAACAGAAAACAACGATAAAAAGTTGGCTGGCTAAGTTCAAAAAATTCTACCTTGTCGGGGATTTTAGTTAGATTTTTTAGGGTTACTTGTTATTTTTATATCTTTTTCTTGGAGGGTAACATTGGGTACTTTGGTAGCTAGTGATTATGAAATTATGATGCTGTGTTGAGGATGGATGGATGGATATTATTATGATTAATAGTGTTATTAAGTTGGGTTTACATTAAATCATTAATGTTAATGGGTACTTAATTCTTAGTTCTAAACTTCTAAATTTCTAATTTCTCCTCTCCTTTACATTTCAAAGCTGTTTTTGAATGTTGAAATGTGTTTAGATATGGCTGCATTGAAGCAAAGTGGAAACATGCAAATGCAATGCAAAGAGGCTTGAAAATGGAAGCTCTAAACTGATGACATTTCATGAGTAAGCTTTTTACTGATGAGTGATGAAATAACAAAGAGGAATGGAGGATCAAAAATGAATTCCTTTGGAGACATGAATGTTTGATATAAGCTTAATTAACTGCATTTGCTCGCTTGTACAAGATTTTTCCTTTACGTGCGTTTCTCTGCATTTATGAGTAAATGGTCCTTTGTGTGAGAGTCTTTAACTTCTTCTGACCAACCTTTTTGTTTGAGTCCCAGAAATCCCCTCATCAAGCTATACCATTGATATATGTGCTTGGGAAAGTGAAAAAAAAAAAATGGAAGAAGAGATAATATGGGTTGAGCTTGATTTTGAACTTTGAACCCTTGAAGCATTATGGGATGCCATTAAATAAAAACACTTTATTTATATGCTTACTTCAACATTGATCCTTCTTCCTCCATTCAATGTAGATACTCTCTTTAAGGCTTTTTTTTTTTTTTCCCTCTTCTTGTGTGGTTTCTTCTTCATAATACTACTTTGCCTTCCATGTTGATGTTGCACTCCTTGTGATCTTCACTTTCCTTTTCTGCAGTTTTTTTTCCTTTCTTTTTCTGAGTTTGGTACATTTTTTTAGCTTTAATGTTCTTCAAACAAACAAAGTATATATGATCATCATCATGCATATGGGGCCTCCTTTCTCTCTGGTTTGTTTCTGTTACCAATTGCAAGCTTCCTTTTGTTTTCCCTAAGTAATGCATTTACTTTTTCAGTCCTTGAGTACAGAAGAAACTGATCTTTGTTTTCTTTTGTTTTTTTTTTTAATTAAATTAATTTGATTGAGTTACTATATCTTTAGTGTAAAATAATGGGGTTTTTCTCAAACTTCCAATGACCATAAGGTCGACCCCTTAAGAACCTAGCCAGATGTTCATTGAAGGATAACCTTGGGAAGGAAAGAAACTGATCAAGGTAAAAGGGATTTTCATTTTATGTGACTTTTAAATTTTGTAAATGCTTATTTTATTTGTTTATTTTTCTGGGAAAGTGAAAAATTATTGCATCATCTACAGTAATAATTGCTACCATGCAAACCCAAATCCAGATTTGAGTAAGTCTATGTTCGAGAAAGTCGATAGATCCAAAGCTATAGGTTTGGTTTGGTCTTTTATAAATTCCATTAATTTTCTTCTTCTTCATTTTTTTTTGGGTAAATTAATACTTCCAAAAGAAACATGTGGGCTCTCTTCAGCAGCATATGGCAAACAAAAGAACTCCCAAAGGACACAAGGTTTTGTCTGCAACTCTCTCCTCAACTACAAAATATCATAATACTTAGAAAAAAATTTTCAACCCTTTTGGTGGCTATAATCTACTAAGATCCTTAGAATCACTTTTCTTCTTTGTCCCTTCTTAATTCCCTATCCTTAGTGAATTTCAATGCATGCCTTCAATAATATAACCATTTTGCCTTTCTTTTCATCAGTTCACTTTCATTATTACAGATAGGTCTTATCTATATCCTGTGGTTGATGGGATATAGTAATTGTGAGAAGTAATTAAAATACCCTTATTCCCTTAATGGTGTAATTAAGAGATTACTAATTATGGGAGGGTAATTAAGAGACTATAATTATATAGCAATTAGCAAGG
Source organism: Corchorus olitorius (assembly GCA_001974825.2). Taxonomy (NCBI): domain Eukaryota; kingdom Viridiplantae; phylum Streptophyta; class Magnoliopsida; order Malvales; family Malvaceae; genus Corchorus; species Corchorus olitorius. Next base: position 74,692 of record AWUE01019531.1, read on the forward strand.
GAGTTGCTAATTAAGTCACAATTCAACTACAATGCAGGTAAAAGGAGGGACCTGATTCCTTGTATAAGGTAAGATTTCAGACAAGGGATGTGCTTGTTTTTGGGCCTTCTTTTGCTACTATTATTAATACTAAAGATAGGAAGGGTGTTGATTTTTTCAAGTTCACTTCTTGCAAAGATATACTTTTGGGTGATATAATTTGCTTGTTCAAGTGTCCAAAGCTATAACCAATTCAGGATACTTTGCTTGATTCGGGAAAATTAAATCAGTTAAAAAGCTGCATAAGGAAATAATATGCATGGTTGTTTTTATTATATTGTGAGGTTTTTTGTGGTCCAATTTGGAATCTTGGTCAAAGGTTAATTGCATCAGATAGTGATTGATCATCTTCTTCACTTACCTGTAATTACTTACTATGGGGCTATGGCCACATTATTGTCTTTATTCTTGCTTTGGCAATTGGCATAGCTTAAATAGAACCTAGAGTTGAGTTTTAGAGACTTCTATTCTATAGTTTATAAAGTTCACTAAAAACAGCAACTAATTATTATAATTATAAGATTAGTATTAAGTATTTAGATTTAGGTCTTAATTTTCTTCTTCTTTTCATGATCTATAAATCATTATGTACGTAGAGACTGTCTCCCCCTCCATTTGATATTTGACAGTTTTGGTTAATTTCTTAATTAACCAATTAATTTGTATTAAAGAAAATAATTTTCTGTTTCCAAATCGTTCCATGTTAATTACGAAAGTTTTTGTGAGTATTATACATGCATTATCGTTATTTCTTCTCTTCTTTTTTTTTATATTCCATCTGGTATCCAGAGTTTTGCCCTGACTAATTCGGATCCGACCCGTATCACACACCTGGTTATGCATTATCATTATTTCTGTCATTTCATCTTGAAGCCTTTTTTTTCCTAAGTACTCCATATAAAGGTTCACATGTCGTTTTTAAGGAGGGAATTTGAGGGTTGCGTTTGGTTCGTGGAAAGTAGTGGGAAAGTGTGGTAAGTTAGATAGGGAAAATAACTTTCCCATGTTTGATTGGAGGAATCTAATTTTAGGTGGGAATGTCATTCCCATCACTTTACCACTTGAGTGGGAAAGTGGTGGGAATGACATTCTCATCTAAAAGGGTGGGAAAGTTCACTTTCCCAGGAAAGTGTTACTCTTTTTCCCTTGTCTTTCTCTTATATTCTCAAAATTTAATAACTTTCCCATGTTAACCAAACATGGTAATCCTATTCCCACAAAAATAAAAAATTATACTTTCCCACTAAAATAACATTCCTAGGAAAGTAGTGTGAATGACATTCCCACATGATACCTAAGATACCACAAACCAAACATAACCTAAAAAGAAAAAAGGGCTTTGTGCCATATTTTCACCCTAATGGAGTAGTAATAGTAATTCATTTACTGTAAATAAATATATAATGGTCTAGTAGTTGTAGGAGATCAGATGTTTTAAAATAGGCAGCTAGGGCTTTTCCTAGTTCCAAAACTAAACAGCAAAAAATTAATTGCTTAGAGCCATGGTTGTTAGTGCTACTTAGGTGACCATTTCCGTACGTCTTAGGCTGAAAACTGAAAAAGTGAAAAACTGAAAATCCAATCAATCAAAATAAGTTGCTGCTTCTCACGAGCATGCAGATGAATTTAACTTTGAGATTTAATTCAAGACCCAATTAACTCAATAATACAAGCACCCTTGGCCCTCTAGCTAGGTATTTAATCTCATGTCTCCAAATTGGTATAAGCAAGTAAATCCTTGTGATTTTTACCATAAGATAAGAACATACTTTAGTACATAGAGAGATTGGGCTTACTAAGGGTCCGTTTGGCTCAGCTTATTTAACAGCTTATCTACTGAAAAAAGTTTAAGCTGGGCCAAATGGAAAATCCAGAAGTATTGCTTTCCAAAAGTGCTTTTCGGTTGTTTTTGAACTAAAAGCTAGAAGCTCTAAATTGAAACTTTTTCCGGAACCACTTTTTCAGAAGAGCTTGAAGTTAAGCCAAACAGACACTAGGAAAAAAAAACAATGTTCTTTTTAAACCATAATAATAACTTAAGGTGCTGAGAGAGTTTTTTCCCATATTAGGTTCAACACGGCTCAACTTCGAAGTAGTCGGAACTCGATATAATCATCGGATATCGGAGGATTAGTATAAAAAAATAGCAAATTTATAAATATGAAAATTAAAAGGGTAAAATTGTGGTTTTTGAAAATGTAGGAGGATGTGGGGGTGCAAAATGTGACAGAGATAGGGTGAAATTGGGTCCTATATGACTCCAAATAGAATTGCATAAGAGACATATATAACAGGAATAAGGGTGGGGGTCCTCGTAAAGATTCGTTTGGATTGTTACCTTTTCGAAAGCAAAGAAATTTTATTAATGAACCCAAAAAAAAAATTTGAAATATTTTGAAGAATCAGAAAGAGGAAAAAAGTTATAGAAAGAAGTTTTGGCTTTTGCTCCTTATCGAGATACTCTTTTTCTTTTGAAGGCTTTTGGTATAGTTGAAGGACTATGACGGTTCATTGCCAGACCAAGTTCTCTCTCCCTTTCTTTGGTCTCCCAAACTGCCCATTCAATTTGGTTGTCCATAAAATCTGTGGCATCAAACACTTTTTTATGTCAAAATGCAACTCTAATATGTTTGTGGGATGCCACAGCCCCCACACTTTGGAATGTACCAACCCAAGTTCTTATCAAAGCCTTTTGCAATTTCACATTTTCATTTTCCTTTGGCAATTTAATGCATTTGCTTCTTCTCCCATAGAGGAATTTCCATTGGTATAAGTAATATTGAAGTGAAGGCTGGGCCAAGTATAAGTAACATTTGCTTCTTATCTCCCATTTGTTTTCTTAGCAATTTATTTAGTGAGATTATTTTTGGATTAATTCAACCGGGCTAAATGTTTTCTAGTGGATTGAGGTGCTTGAATCTAGGCCCAGCTTTGAATTCTCAAGGTAGAAGACCCACGAATCATATCTATTATGGCCCTTTTCCCTTTTCTCACCTTAACTTTGAGAACTATGATCTTGTTTGTTCAATACAAATCTTGTGTACGCAGCAGCTCCGTTGGTAGACTCATACACCAAAATCAGGTGTACAACGCGAGTCAGGATCGAACCCGGATTAATCAGCAAAGTTCTGGATACCGGGTGAGATACCAAAAAAAATCAAATAGTTACACTCAATCAAGGTTACATATATACAATTTTATTGGAGGAGGTGTAAATCAGCAATAATAAGGAAAAACTATAGTTATAAAAGTTTTGTTCAATCAAAATAGTATGAATTAACAAGAAAAGCTCCGAGTATCATAAGCAAACATTCGGAGATTAGAACTACTATTAGACAATATTTGCGGTCACACTTGGAACAAATCAATACAAACTCAAGATTAATTGCTTGATTCCTTTGCTTGATCCAATCGTTCAATTCTCCTTAAAATAATAGACGAAGGGCCTCCTCCATCTCTCAGACTCTTAGCCCAATCAAACTTCTTACCATTAGAGCCATTGCCAATCACATTATTGTTTGATCTTGAACTTCTTGAACTACTACTCCGAGGTGGCAGCAGATACTTAGGACCTTCTTCTTTCTTTGTCTCTTTAATCTCAATTTTGGTTCCACCCTCCATTTTTATGCTTATATTCACCTCAGAAAGTGCTTTGTCCTTTTTATGACCACCAGATTCTGATTTGGTCGACTGACCAAATAATTTCCTCTCCCTTTTGTGCTGATAAAGCCGGTGCAATCTGAGTGCCATATGGTATATCCCATCTTTAATCTCTTCCTCCAATTCTCTTTCTATGTCACTTTCAAGCTCTCCTCGAATCTTCCATTCCTCTTCAGACATGACACCCCCTTGGTAATTTTTCTTCAGCTTCTTGATTTGAGTTTGAGACATCAAATGGTTTTCACTAACATCACTCTGCACATTAATTGAACACCAAAAACATTTAAAATTAATCTCCATTTTTACTTAAAACAAGAAAAATTGATGAAGAACATGAAATTAATTGCAATATAGTCACCCTGGAATCATCAGCAGATGAAAGAACAGATAAATCTGCAAAAAACCCAATCAAAAGAAATGCAAATCAGAACATGAACAAAAAGATTAATTAATGAAAGTTCCTAGAACATAATGGCTAGAGAAAGAGAAGAAAATGATAAAAAGAACCAAGATTTTGCAGCTGGTCCATCTCCATCTCTGGATTGTGCTCTTTCTTGTGTTATTTTGTTGCTCTGCTGTTTTAGCAGTGCCGCATTTTAAACCCCAAGTTAAAGGATTTTTTGAGACATGCTGGAATGGGACCTATGTTCGAGTTGGAACGAAGTTGACTTTCATTGAGATGTTTTTAAGGTACACAAATGACCGTTAGGGAAGTTAATATAGTTGGCTGATTGGGAATTAAGGGTGAAATGTCTGTGAGTAAAAAGGGGAGATGATTATGAAATTTGCCCATTTTTAGAAAGGATAAGAAGAACTAGGAAAAATGAAATTGTCCTAGTTTAAGCAAGTGCTTTACGTGGCCGGGGGGTTTTGGGGTTGGCCTGCCCTTAAAGCATAATCAATATAGGGGAACAATACCCACATGTTTGATGTAAGTTCTTTCTTGTTTGGATAGTTACCCTTCTTCATTGAGGCTCTTTCATAGGGTAGTTGAAACCTAAAAAGATACATAATAATTTACATATACATAGGTAGCTCCATTTTTGGAGTCTCTCTTGTGCTTGTAGTTGGGGAACTTTCTGTCACATTCTTGTTCCTTATATAAAAGGGTGGATTTTAGTGAGCCCAATGGAATAGTAGCTGAAAAATTGGGCCCAAACGAACTTGTTTTAAGTGGGTACGTGGTTAAAAATTGGATTGGAAGGGTAGTAAATTAGCCCATCAACGGTTCAAGCCCAGGCCCTGCAATTTTATTATTATACGTTTTACATCATCATCATCATCAATTCTTTTTTTTTTGGCAACACATCATCATCATCAATTCAATATATAACTTTTAGACATTTTAGACAAGAACAAGAACATTGTCATCAGCCAGGTTCATTAGTTAATCATAGTTTTAGTTTGGTCTGAATATACAATGTTGTGTTGTTTATTTATTTTCATTCTCACAACAATGAAACTCTGTCGTCCACTAATTAAAGAATTTACATGATATACATACACATGCATGCTTTGTTGGCAAATTGATATCTTCCATGCGAAATTTTCTCTTATTTATTCTCAATGAAAAGGGTCCATAGCTTTTCATTTTTACAACATTCTTACAATCTTAGAATAAATATTCCTATATATATAAAACAAACCTGATATTCGGTAGTTGCCTGATTAATTCAAGATGATATCAGATCGGATTTCAAACAAAAAGAAATTCTCTCAACGTCTATTTTACCATTTATAAGACCTAAACTCGAAATTTAACCTATTGATTTCTTACATTACAAGATTATTAGAAGAGAAACAAAGGAAGGGAAGGTTTGGTTTTAAAAAAAAAAAAAACAGAGCTTGAAAATGTTGGAAGGTAGTCATGTGCCCTAAGTCCAAAAGTCATGTGCGTATACAGGTTTGGTGTTCCATTTGGTTTAGAAAGCTAACAATAATAATTAGATGCGGATGATCTCTCACTTTCATTATTGGCCTGTAAGCTGTGGGTGTGTGGGTGTGGGTGTGGCCACTGGCAAACTGGCTTGGGTCGGGTTAGGTTAGGTGACTGCTCAATCTAAAGTACTTTCAACACTTTAGACTTTACTCCCTTCACGAGTCAGCGGTTCTTCCTGTCGTAACAGTAGATTCCATTAAGTTATTCCATTTTCAACTCTCTTTATTTATTGTTTTGATCATGGAAACTGGAAAGTGCGAAAGCCGAAAGGGAAACAGAATCTATCAAAATAAAAAGCATTTTATTTTTTAGAAAAAAAAGTTAAAAAGAAGAATCAATTTTCCTTTTCTTGATCATAATCATAATGCTTTAATTAAATTAAATAAATAAGGCTCCGTTTAGTAGAGCGGTGTGGTAGCGGTGCGATTGACACTGTTTAGCAACTGTACAGATGAGATTACACTGTACAGATTAGATTAGATACTGTACAAATGAGATTATTAGAGAAGCGATTGAAACGGAGATTACACTTAAGATTCCATTTGACGATACACCGATTCATCGCCAAACGACCGATTAATCGGTGCACTAAACATGATCTAAATCAGGTGATAGGACTTGGAGTAGAAAAAGAAGATGAGATTGAATTTGCAGTGGTTATTTATTTATAAATTTAGCTTTTTACAAGTAACAACACTTAATACTATTCATCCATTATATGTAGAGTTTTTATAATTTACTTTTAATTATAATCATATACTAAACAAAAATGTCAATATTATTTTAATTAAAAATTTTAATTATAAAATAAAAAATTGCATGAGAGAATTGTTCTTTTAACAATTTTTTAATCTTTTTTTTAAATTTTCATGCAAAATTGCATTATGATATTTCACAAATCACACTACTAATTAAATACAAAAAGGGTTAATTTGGTCAAAAGAACTCTTCTCACTTCCCGTCACTGTTGAACTTTAAAAAACAGCCTCCTCGATTTTATAAGCCTGATTGTAGCTTGTACGGCCAAAACCGGCTGCCGTTTTCAATTTGTCTGCTTTCTCTGTCTCCCTCTTTTCCTTTTTTCTTACTCCCTCCAATTCTTCGCCCAACCAAAGCCAAAGTAAAAAAACTGAATCTTTGATCATTCTCTGCAACAGCGAAACAGAGGGAAAAAGTGAGAAGAAAAGAGAAGCCGAAACTCAAACTTTACTCGTCGTTTAATGGAAACTCTCTCCCATGCGATCAGCGCTTCCTCTTGTGCAAAGCTCACTCTTCCCGGAAACGACGACATCTCCCGCCGTCTCCTCCTCCACCGCCACCGCCATGGATCACTCAGTTCCTTGAATCTCCCTACACTAAGATCGCAGAGGAAAAGTAGAGCTTTCTCTAAGGTGGAATGTAGTCAGAGCTCGAATTCCAACATCGATTTCAGTGATCCTGATTGGAAGTCAAAGTACCAGCAAGATTTCGAGAAACGATTTAATATTCCTCACATCACCGATATTTTCCCCGATGCTCACTCTTTTCCATCCACATTCTGTCTCCGAATGAGGTAAAATAGTAACTTTACTTCCGGAATTGTTGTGTGTTTGACTTCAAAAGCGATAAAAAATAGTGTTGAATGTAGCAGCTTGTTCTCTCTTCAGTTTGGAGAATTCGCTTGAAAAGTTTAAGATTTGATCGCGTTTCGAATTTTATTGTTTTTTTAACTTAAATAGTTGTTTAATTTAGTAGAGTAATTATGAACTTTTTGTTACAGAACTCCGGTAAATGAAGAATTTGCTTGTGGTTATCCATCGGATGAGGAATGGCATGGTTACATAAATAATAACGACAGAGTACTCCTTAAGGTATTTCTTTTTAATTAAATTTCACTTTACTTTGTAAACTAGTTTCGATCAATATATGCCAAGTGCGGAATTTGAATGTGGGAATTTGCATTGTATAATTACCCTTGTATGCAATTTTTAAAATTACACATGCTCACTGGAGAGTTGGTAATTGGAATGAGAATCCAAAATTACCCTAAAATCGGGTATAAATGATTGTCAAGATATTTGCTACTGTTGCTCCTTTTAAGAATAATCTTGCTTGCTTGATTATGATTGTTATTTCTTAAACCAAGCTCTATGCATCTAAGGAAATAAGCATGCAATCATTATGGCTAAACAGCAGTATCCAATTTAGATTAGTCACTTCTGAACTTGTAAATATTTCAGGTCATTAATTATTCGTCTCCTACATCAGCTGGTGCCGAGTGCATTGATCCTAATTGTACTTGGGTTGAGCAATGGTAAGTAGAACTCTCAACTCACACATTAATCAGTCAAGAGATTCTGTTACATTAACTACTATGCTTTCATAACATGCTATAGTATTCAAATAATATGTGAAAAATTATTGATTTATTGTTTTTTATATTAATTTCCAACTTTCCCTTTGATTTGAGAGAAATGCTAATTTTAGATGCAGTCTCATCAAATATTTCTACATTGTATTTCTTGCCCTTTGGTATATTTGGTTTTTGTTTGCGACATTTAAGTTCATTTGGTCGTTATAATATTATGCGACATATCATCTCAGGGTTCATCGTGCTGGGCCTCGAGAAAAAATTTATTTCAAACCGGAAGAAGTGAAAGCTGCAATTGTTACCTGTGGTGGGCTTTGCCCCGGTCTCAATGATGTTATTAGACATGTAAGTGTCATTTTAAATTTAAATTTGCTGCTTGGTTTTTTGTAATTTATCAACAACAGCTAGGCTATGCTATTGATTGAAACCAGCATTCAGTACTTTCACCGTTTCACCATGTATTTATGTAAGCACAAACTGGTTTCTTAAGTTTTTGTCTCCTGCCGAAATCCAAAGTTCAATTTAGGTGCCTAGTGAATTAGATTCATGACATGGAGGTTCCCCTCACTGTGACTGTGTAAAACATATCTACCTAATTTCCAAATACCATAGTAAAGGGTTTCCTTTTCTTGAGTAATTCTATTTTTATCAGGACAGAGTTATTTTGCCAAAGTTATGTGAGATTACACAGAGTCTCATGAATTTTTCGTTGTATGTTCCACTGTTGGCATACCTATAAAAACACGGGATATACAGTAAATTTATTGAGGTTATAGTTGAAGTTATCACTTTCAATGGTAGTGTAAGGTGAAGTAACAATGATTAAATCTTTGCACAATGAAATTGGTTTAGATTGAAGTTTCATACTTTGTCTGAAATCTGAAAGCTTTAGTCTTTATTTCTCCATTCATTTTTAAATAATAAAACTTATGCAGATTGTCATCACACTGGAAATATATGGTGTAAAAAACATTGTGGGTATTCCCTTTGGTTATCGTGGATTCTCTGACAAAGACTTGGCTGAAATGCCGGTAAGCCATGTTTCTTCCGTAGCAATGGTCTGTTGAAATAGCTATTTCTTTATTATTAACGATTTTTAATTGTTAATTTGGCTTTAATTTGCAGCTATCAAGGAAAGTAGTCCAAAATATTCACCTTTCAGGTGGAAGCTTGTTAGGAGTTTCTCGCGGACATCCCCCTGTCACTGATATTGTAACTAGTATGGAGGTACTCAAAAGTCTTTTCCTATTATCAGATTTACTTGCAATTATTTTGAAAAGGAAAAAAAGATGTAGATATATCAAAATTTTTGAGAAGCTAAGTATGTAGTGTCTCTGATATGTTTTCTAAAATTGATGTCAGGAAAGAGGAATCAATATGCTTTTTGTGCTTGGTGGAAATGGTACTCATGCTGGGGCTAATGCTATACACAATGAGGTTCATGTCAAACCTAATGTCTTCTGCATCTATAGCACTATTTCTTGTGAATTTGCTATTTCCTTATCACCGTCTTAAACTCAAATTCAGGACTCATAGAAACTAAGCTAATTTTCTTTTCTTTTTCTACAATATATTGCAAATTAATGTTTATAATTTTGTTTACTCCTTTGATTCAAGTTTCAAAATTCAAAAGGATTGAGATTTTCTTTGACTAAGAATCTCTGAGTGTTGTTAGAACTTTCTCTGTTACAAATATATGGTGGTTTTCGTGTTTCTCCTAAATCTATATGTTTTTATGACTTTTCTTTAGTGCCGCAAAAGAAATTTGAAGGTGGCTGTAGTTGGTGTGCCAAAAACTATAGACAATGACATTCTGCTGATGGACAAAACTTTTGGTTTTGATACTGCTGTTGAAGAAGCACAACGAGCAATCAACTCTGCATACATTGAGGTATGTCAGCTTTAATTTTGGTGTTCATGTGAAAACTTATTTGACTCTTGAATTCATGCATTTTACTATAATCTTTTCTACTTAAATCTTTGGGCAGAAACTCCTTCCGTTATTGGTTTGTCATAAACTTATTACTATTTCTTTTTCTCCTACAATTGATACCAGGCACATAGTGCTTACCATGGAATTGGTATTGTTAAATTGATGGGTCGTAGCAGTGGTTTCATAGCCATGCAATCATCCTTAGCTAGCGGACAAGTTGACATCTGTTTGATTCCGGAGGTATTTATGTACACTGTTAAACTCTGATCAGCTATATTCATCATGATCTTTACACGCATGCTTTTGATATATATCTAACCATTTATGCATTGTCCAGGTACCCTTCAATTTACATGGGCCTCATGGTGTTTTAAGGCATCTGAAATACCTAATTGAGACCAAGGGGTCAGCTGTGGTCTGTGTGGCAGAAGGAGCTGGGCAGGTATATAGCCTATTTAAACGCTTTCTGCAAATGATATTGTTATCACAAAATATATGGTTCTGATATCGGATAGTAACAGTGGTTAACTAACTTCCCTCTTTGAATGTCCAACTTAATGTCATTTCCATCAATGAAGAATACATTTTTTATGGTCCAACAGTATGCCTCTATTGTAGTTGTTTAGGGTTTTATACACTGTTGGTTTGATTTACTAATGCTTTTTATGTTTCATTATGATGTCTTCCTCTTTTGTTTTCTTCATTAGAAAGTTTTGAATCCTCAAGATTTCAGTAACTTTCTCTGCTCTTATGAGAATCAAAGATATGGAATTCACTTTCTTTAAAGCAACAAGAATTGTATATTAAAATTGCACTGTTGGAAAGATATTACTGTTAAAAAGATTCTCAGTGTTTTCTCAACTCTTGCTAGTTTTGTTTGTCAGCGTAAAATGTTGAGTCTATCAGATTGTAGGTGCTTAGTTGAAACTTGAAACAATAAAAATGCTGATATCTTGAATATTGTTTCCGCTTCTAAAATAGGTATCTTTAAAGAGGAGCAAAGGCACCAAAATATCTCTTTATATTTGTTTGATGAATTGAATTGTTTGACTGCATTTTCCCTCTTTTAAGAGGGATTATCAATTCTAATAGATGTTCAAATTTGATAATATGAAATACTGAGAAAATATGTGAGTGGAGGATCTCTAATATCTGCATTTTGATGCAGAATCTTGTAGAACAAACTAATGCTAAGGATGCTTCTGGAAACATTGTACTTGGAGATGTCGGTGTGCACATCCAACAAGAGGTATTTCTAGGTCCTTCATTTGGATGGTCTATTCATTTTTTCAATGTACTTGATAAACCTGATAGCTTACTAAATGTTAATTCACTATCTTCCTGCCAGACGAAGAAATATTTTAAGGAAATTGGCATCCCTGCTGATGTAAAGTATATTGATCCAACATACATGATCCGTGCAGTCCGTGCTAATGCATCTGATGGAATTCTATGCACTGTTCTAGGACAAAATGCTGTAAGTATTGATTACTTTATTCCACCACCACCCCCTCCTTCTATTCGCCCTCAACTTTCACTCGATTTAAGTCTACCTATTTCATTGGCTACACAATTATAGATGTTGGTACTTGCCCTGGCTGCTCCTGAGTAGGCTGCATATACAGAGCTAACATGCAATATTATACGTTCAAACTGCTTCCACAACTCTATTTTCTTTGTTTTGATTCGTTAAGAGTTCTATGGATCGAACCTAGCATCTATAGCACAAGTTTCCCCTACCAAAGATTTCTGTATTATGCACAATTTATGTTTAGAACTAATCTATGGGAATGTAAGAAAATGATGGATGATGATGTATTTGCAGGTTCATGGTGCATTTGCTGGATATAGTGGCATTACAGTCGGCATATGCAACACTCACTACGTTTACTTCCCCATTCCTGAGGTCATTTCTCATGCCCGGGAAGTAGACCCTAACAGCCGCATGTGGCATCGATGCTTGACTTCTACAGGCCAGCCCGACTTCATCTAATTACAAAGGGTTAGTTTAATCAAAAGATTAAAGAAATTTGAGTTTCCAAATTGTTGATTAAAGAACAGCAAGCTAGCTTTTAGAAATTTTCTTTTTTAGGCATGCTCATTTATAGGCAAAAATAAAACCAGAGAGGAAAACATTTTCCACCAAAAATTTTTTCTTTTAGAAAATTAAATTAAATGTATAGTATTCGTCAGCATCGGTTCTCACGGAGAACATCGATACAAATAAGAAAACATGAGGGGAATCACCCCCTATCATTTTGTCTGTAGGAATCATTTTTGGCTGTTCATGAAAAAATGAGAATGCAGTCAAACAGGGGAATTTGTTTCTTATGTAACAAACACTGTTGTAATTTATTTATAAAATATCAGAAAACATTAAGCTCTGGACAAAACATTGCATGTGTAATTCTACTCTGTTTATTTACAGTTAATCACACTTTTCAACAGAGCATGTTTTCTCTGTTAACTTATAGTATATTCATTTTAAGGCTGTTTCTCAGTAAAAAAAAAAAGAGAAATGATAAATTACTTTTTACTGTTCAGAAGCTCATAAATGCATTGAATTCCTTGGCATTAAAATAAAAAAATTGGAAGGATTTGAATTCACATGATAGCATGAATAGAGAGAACTCGTAAAACTAGGTTCTTTGGATAAAACTAGTTTTTTATGATTAATCTCTGGGATGATTGGATTAAAATTTCAGATTCTGACTGGTCAAACACATTTCCATGGGCTTTGCTTTCTTCTCTTTTCGGTTGGAATCAATTCTCTTGCTGAATTTATCACATTATATATATTGCATTGGGTATCTATCTCCCTTTTAGGTTGGAGTCTATTTTACTTCCCAAAGTTAGAAAATTCTCTTTCTCACCTCTATACTTTAAAAAAAACACAATTTGGTAATCAAATTATGTTCAATTTGGTATTGTATGAAATTACAAATAAAAATATTAAATGATTTAAGATTTTAAATAATGAAATAATTGAAAGAGTGACATGCATGTATGTATCCTGCATGTATAATCCATTTGTTTATGTTTTTTTTCATGAAAAAGGAATAGACAGAAAAAGGCATTAAGGCAGTAGCAGAAGAGAAGATGACAAACAAAAGAGGATGCTGCTGATATTCTGAAAGAGAAATCTGAACAATCCCTTTTACCCATCTCTCCATCCACCATTTCTCTTTTTTCTTTTCTTTTTTTTTTCTCTTCTGTGTATGATTCTGTCCATCTTTCTTCCTTCCCAGGCTCCCACCACCATCTCCCAACCATGCACAAAAAAAAAACTAAGTAAAAAAGTTGTTTTTATTTATATTTTTGGTTTCTCCTTCTTCTTGGGTCTCGTGTTGTTGGTCTGTGGTTTTTGATTACTCTTTTGCTCTCTCATTTCTCTTTCTCATCCCTTCTCGTCCCGTCAACATTCATTTTCCTTGGTAATTACAAACCTCAGACCTCCCCACAAACTCACGCAAATGAAATTGAAAGTTGAAACCCTACAAGAAAAAAAGAATACTATGGAAAACTTTCCCACCTCCTTATAGTTAAGCTTAGAGTAATAAACTTCTGACATTTGAGTTCTTAATTATACTACATTAGTTAATAACAACTTACATTTTAAGTTTCATATATCTTAATCTTAGTAACTTAGCAATTTTTTACTAATTAACTTCATTGTTTAGATGAGAATCCTATGAAGTTGATAATTGCAACCAAATTCAAGTTGGATTAGCATAATATAGAATTCTTAATCATATATACCATATTTACTATAAGGGAAATTTATAAGTCTTTCATTGTTGAAAGAAGGGAAGTGATTGCTAAATGTGGCTATCATGATTGAGATTGATCAAACTAGTAATTTCTTGTCATCATGAAAAAATATATAAGTATCCACAAAAAAACACAAAATTTGCTGTGCTTAACATATCAGAAAAAGGAGAGATTTTTACTGCAATACTCATATAGGATATATGGATACTCTTCTACCAACCCAATCAAGTTTTTGCAGTGAAACTGTAGCACATTACCATAGCTTTAGGTCCCCCACAAGGAAAAATACAGAATATAAAAGGAAAAAAAATAAGGAAATGAAACAGAAAACCATATATGAAGGAAAGAAAGTGTATAACTGTGTGCAAAAAGGGGAAGAAATTGCAGTAAAAATCTGGTGTTCAAAAGTCTCAAAAACAGGAATGAGCTGGCCATGTTAGAAAAAAAAAAACCATTAATTTACAACAATCTCAAGACACTTGTCTGTCTTTTACTTCTTCTGTTGTAAGTATTGTACTATATATATTGCCTTAGCACAAATGCCTGTTTCCAATTGGGATATTCCTGCTTTAATGACAGTTACAAAATGGGGTTTATTTTGCTTGACCATGCTTAGCTGTTGGGTTTAATCAGTCAAAAGTTAGAATTATTTTACTACTACTCTTTTGTAGTACTCTCTGTTTTTTTTTTCTTTTCTTAAGGGTGTGAGTGAGTGACTGCTTTTGAGTTTCAGTTTTAAGGTAAAAGGCTGCACTCATTGGATGGAAAATCCATTTTTTTCCCAAGTAAAGTATAGCAGAATCTCAGTGGATGGATACCTTTTGAGTTCTTGATTATGTTAAAAAAAAAAAAAAAAAACTTACCAACCCATTTTAATCCTGCCATCATGCACATGGTGAAGATTAAGATTGTTTCCTTCTGTTTGATATGCCAAGACAAAACCCTAGTGATTCCGTAACTTATTAAACATAAAAAATGATTATTGGGTTTTTTTTTTTTTGAATAAAAAGATAAAAATATTGAAATTAAAACCAAAGAAAATGTAACACGTGGAAATAGTTGATATGAAATTTATTTATGGAAAAAACCATGAAAACTAGAAGTAGCCCCATAATCAATAATAAGAGAAGCAGCAGCAGGTCACAGTCACACTCTGTTGTTGTGTTTGTGTATCTCTGGAACTGTGGATTCCCAAGGTTTCTTTCTTATTAGCTTTTTTCTTTACTTTCATGATTTTTCTTCTTCTTCTTCTTCTTCTTCTTCTTGCCTTCATCATTGTTTCAGAATTCAGACAGAAACTCGAAAAAAAAAAAAAAAAACATAACACCATCACCTAAGCTCAGATCAGATGTTGACTGGTCTCACACTTAAAAACAAATATATGTAGGATGTTTATGTGGGCCACCCCTTTCTTTCTCTCTCTTTCTCTTTCTGGGCCCACACCATTCGGGGAGGAGGACCCATTTAAAGGCCCTTTTCTGATCCCAAGACCTCCATAAAAACGACACCGTCTCGTGTTTCATGTCAGCACACTTTAAACAAACCTTTTTTGGGGATTAGATTGGTCCATATAATATAAGATAGAGAAAGAATATAGTAGAATTTTCATAATTTGCTTACATTTTTTTTTCTTATATATAAAAGAACAAAAATATATATAGTATATTAAACAAAAGTTTAGAATTTCTTTTACCCCTCTACACATTTTCTGCCTTGATTCTTTCTTTTCATCTCCATCTCCCATATTAATAAATTGGAAGCTACAACAAACCCAAAAAAATATAAAAAAAGGAAAAAAAAAAAACTATAGTATTTGGATTTCCTTCTTAAAAAACACCACCATCTTCAAATATTTGGTGCACCACCATGCATTTCTGTTGAGGATTCTTGATTTATATAAACAGCTGGATTTTTTGTTTTTCCTTCTCATTCATGCATTGAGCATGGAACTCCTTGAATGATTTTTTTTTTTCACCTTAAGAAAAGATTTATTCATGTTTTGTTGTACCCCATTCTCTCTCTCTCTGATTTTTGTGCTCCAAAACAAAAAACACACCAAAATCCCCATTCAACCAAATTGATTTGGACTCAAAAAGGGTGTGTGTGAAAAGGAAAGAAAAGGAAAGGGGAAATTCATATCTCATGACTTGTTGAAATCCAGTTGGGATGATGAATTGTCTTGTTTTCTCCTTTTAATGTCTGGACTAGAAGTAGTATGTGAAGAAGAATTTGCACATGACCCAACTGTTATTTCATCACTTTTATAGCTCAAGCAAGCAGCAGAATCCAACACCCCAATGGGACTTTGGGGAACTAAGGAAACTGCTGAAGAAGGAAGAAGACTTGCCACATTAACACCATTACCATTACCATTACCATTACCATTAGCTGATCTATTAATCAATGACAAATCTTTCATCAGTTCAACACATTTCAAAACTCTACCCTGCAACCAAAAATGAAAAATAATCCCAATAAGCAATCAGAATAGTGTACAAATGATCATAAAAACCAAACAACAAAAGTATAATTGTCCTCTCTTTGAGTTTTACTTCTGTGGGTTCCACACTGTTTTTTTTTTATTTACCTTTTCTACTAGGATTAAAGATGAAATGGCCTTATCAATGGCTAATGTTTGCATCTCTGTTGAAACAGAAATTGCCACTGCTGCAGCAATTTCAGAAGGTCTGAACTCCAAGAAGTCAATACCTGCATTCATTCCCACCAAACACTGCATCAATTCAAACCCCATTAATTCTCCATAACTGAACTGTTACAAAAAAACATAGAATACTAACATACAGTATCAAATAGACAGTGAGATATAAACCTTTGACTGTGCTTAGTATAAGTTGTAATGATCTAGAGATTGAATTTGGTGATGGCTTTTGATCATTACAAATTTTACTCAGGAAGTAGTCAATGAAGGAGCAAGGAGTTATGGCTTGCATTTTCCACTCCAATGTGCTTAACAACAAAAGCTCCATTCTTTGTATTGTTTTAGCTTCAAACACAAACTTGGGTTCTCCCACCTGCCCACATTAAAAATCCAACACAATTAGGAAAACTCAAATTTCTAAAGACAGATTGATCACCACACACATTAAATCAATTAACATGTTTCTAATAACCTGCAAATCTACAGACATAGGCACTTTTGTCTCCTCCATTTTGGCTGCAACTGATAAACAAGCTACAGCCAGCAGTTGCACAGTCCATGTTTTGCCTCTCTATGTCATGTTAACCCCCCAAAAGACAGAAAAACAAAGTCAAAGACAATCAAAAGGGAACAATCAGTTGATATAATTATGATGTAATTGAAGAAAGAATTAAACTTGAGGGTGATTCGTGAACTTACAGGTAAGTCATAGAGGGATAAAAAGCGATCCAAGTAGTTGATTGATAGGCAAATACTCAGTGGTCCAAAACAGTAATAAGCAGAAGCCTGTTAATCACAATGGAAAGGGAAAAAAAAGTCAAAGATAAATTAAGCCTCTCATAAACGAATCATTTGATGATAGCATCACTCATAAGTCATAGCACATTATCGATAAGGAAAAATCCAAACTCAGAGTCCCAGTTTAGTATTAAAATGTACTGAAAAGATAGAATTAAAAGGGAAAACAGAGGAAGAAATCACAATTCCAGTTTCAGGTTGCCATAAATGAAATGAATAAAAAAGAAAAAACTTGATTAAGAAATAAACTTTAACGCCAAAAATTCTATCGAAAGCTGAAATTGATTGATCCAAACAAAGGACGAAACCCCCAATACAGAATATAAACAAAAACAGAATACTTATTCAATGTGATGAATTTTTTGCAGAGAAAAGGCTATAATGCAGTCGAAAATCAAATTGAAGCTGAGAAAAATCAATGATCAAATGGATCAAAGATGCAAAAAACCCAGTTTTTTTATTTGAATAAAACTGATCAAAGCAAATAAACGAACCTTCCATATCCATTCAAGAGCCTCTCTCCTGACACTCAAGTCTAAATCCCCACTTCTCAGTCTCTTAAGATAATCATCTCTAGGCAAATGCTCCATCTGTTTTTCAACCATTTCTTTGATTCTCTCATCACTCTGTATTGCAAAACCAGAGCTACCCATCAAAGGAGTTGATCTGTTGTTTACAAAAAGAGGGTCTTGTTGATTAAAGATTTGGTTTTTAAGGTGGTCTTGACAAGGTGAGACCTCAAACTCATTAATGGCATTAAAATCAAGATCACCATCAAAGCAAGAGCTTGTGTTCTCTGAACAGAGAAGATTTGAGACTGAACAGTCAGGATTTTCAGCCATTTTTTAAGAGAGGGCCTAAAAATGTAAGGAATTGTAAAAAAAAAAAAAAAAACAACACTCAACTCATCAAGGTGAAAGCTTTGTGTAGAAAAGGGTTTATCAGTGGCTTGTGGGGAAGACCAATTTTTTCATTATACAATAAAGCCAAAAAGAGGAGAGTGAGAAGAGAGTGGGGCTGAAGAGTGAAGACTTGGGAGAGACTGTTGTAAAGAGAGAAGCTTTATGTAGAGGAAGACAACATAAGTTTAGGGTAAAAGGAGAAATGAGGCAGGCAGAGAGAAAAGTGCTGGCATAACAAAAAAGAAAGAAATTACAAGCAAAAAAAAAAATTTTTTTAGGGAATACAAGCAAAATCTTATAATTTACGCAAAAGAATGGAAATAAATTTTCTAAGATCTTTTTTCATACATTTATTTACAAATCTTTTTTTCTTCAAAAAAAACCCCTTTTATTTTATTTTTAATGAGAAAATAGATGAATTATGCAACATATAATATAAGCCCAATTTATAAGTTTGTTTGTTTTTTTGTGTTTATATAAGCTTGTATATATATGTTAACATTGATTATTCTAAGTACTCTTAAGAATGACCTTAATCATTAGTATAATAATAATAATTACATAATGAATAATTATTGAAAGCCTATTTAAACTTTCATAAGGTGATGACAATGGTTGCAGCCAAAAAATTATAATGAACATAGTTTGAATTCTAATCATCCGAGTTAACAGATAATTAATAGAGTCGTAAATGAGCTAACATAGAACTAATAAAACTTATAAGATGACTAATTCGACTTCAATTATTCATAATAATACTATATAAAGACGAGTATTTTTAATTAAGCATATGAGTTGATATGTCATAAGTACCAAAAAAGAAATTAATTAGTGAATTTTAAATCAGTAATCCGCGATATTTTATAATGTCGAAACAAGGTTTTTAAATAAAAAAATGTTCTCTATAATAGGTTAGGTAGAACGAAAATAAGTGTAAAAATGGAAGTATACTTAAACCATCCAAATCTATAATATGGACATGTGATGAGGATTTTTGGTTAGTATTGTTAGGGATTTGCTTGCAGTGATGATTGGCGATGATTTAACTATCATTCTATATATAAAAGAAAAACAGAGAGAGATTACATATTTAATTTGTGTAACTCAATTACAAAAACGTGAGATTTAGTGGGTCCATGACTTTTTCCCATTATGCCCTTGTGTTTATAGTGATAATTTCGTTTTAGTCTTTATAATAACAATTTCAACTATTTATATTCATAATCATCAAACAAGTAATCCATTATATACATTTTCCTTTTATACGGTGTGTTCTAAATTTGAAGTAAAGTCCACATTCAAAGAAAGAGACTTGACAAATTGAAGTTGTTATACGATCATTGACTGATTGAAATTATTATTTCTTTTTGTCAAAAAAGGGATGGATTGCAAAATATATGCTGAAAGGGAATACAAAATTTACATATGAATAAATTAGCTGAATGACTTCAAATGCCCTTCTCTTTTTGGCTCTTTGGCCGATAGCTTAATCTATTGACCAACACATAATTAATCTGTCCAGCTAAAACTTAGCCTAAAATGCCAAGTCCAGTTGAAAATTGAACTATATATAACACCATATTCAGTGGATACAAAAATTAGTTTAACCGTCATAATCCAGTGCGTGATGCGGGTTGAATTCAGATTAGTTAGAGCAAAACTCTAAATAGCAAATGGGGTAAAAAAAATTAGTTTGACTAAATGGACCTCGGCCTTGAGTGTCACCTCTGAATTCGGAAATTAAAACTACTGCTAAATAATTACATATAAAAAGTGCTAATATTGTCTAAACTCGTTGGAAGGGTTTTACTCTATTTGGGATCTTATGCGGTCCATCCAACTTTTAACTAATCAGAACTTAATGTAACTATCGAATATGAGGAAACATTGTATACATGAATTGAGATAGAATGTAACTTAATGATTTGAGGTTAGACATTATTATTTTTCTAGTACCGAACAAATATAACAATATTCCGGCCAAGAAAAAAAAAACAAATATAACAATATTATTGATGATGATGATGATGTTTATGATTATGATAATAGAACAAATTAAAAATCTTGAATGTTAAATGCTAGTAACTTTAAGTTTTAAAGACATTTATTCCATGTAGGGTATAGTTGGTGAAAAGAGGTGTTATATAGTACTAGTATTATACTACGTGGGAAAATATACGTGAAATAATGTTAATAGTTTAGGGTGGGATATTGTTGAAAAATGATATGGGGGGCAGTGGACCAATGGGAAACGTCATGTTGAATTCAAATGGAGAAGAAGAACACATGCTTCCCCTCTGCAATCCTAGCAGAGATGCCAACTAAATTTAACCAAATTCTTCCAATAATTCCCATTTGCCATAATATTTTTGTGCTTTTTAGACTTGAATATCCATACAATGATAGAAAGAGAGAGAGAGTTGAAGAGAGTAAAAGAGGGCAGAAGACTGAAGAGCATGCTCCCAATAGCTGCAGATTCAGAAAAGAGTTAATGAAGGAAATGGGGAATCAAAATCTGCCCATGCATTGAGTTTCCTTATTCTTTTTCTTTTTCTTTTTCTTTTTTTGGGCACAATGAGTTTCATATTTACATGCTTAATTAGAAATTAGAAATAATTAAAAATTCATGAACAATCTGGTCAACCCATTTCCTTATATTAGTTTAATTAGTGTGATTCTTTCTTATTTCTAATTTCTTATTAACAATGGCTCCCCTCCAATTATATCCCGAATGGATATGAACGTTGCTTTTACTGTCGTCCTTCCTTTAAATTATAAATAGCATTATATATATATATATATTTGGTATTAATAGCATTATATATATAAATATAACCAGATCATATTTGAAATCATATATGGATTCCAGTTAGCCATTTTTATGATTTTCTCTTTGACTCTTGAATGATTGAAAGTCGTACTAAAATCTAGACACAAAATGGGAGTAGATAGCTAGGCTACATGGAAAATCTAGTGTCCAATTATAAAAGGTAAAGCAGCCCAACCAGCTATAATTTCTACCGGCATGTACCATATTTAAACATATTTATCCTAGAATCTATTATTACTATTATTATGCGAATTGACAATTTGACATTATTATTATTATTTACATTATTTGTGTTTGATGTTTTCTCATAGTCACAATGTATTTGACTATCTTACCAACAGCGGGTTTGATCAAATGGTAAGCGGTTTGTTCCAGTTTAAACAGATCTCAGGTTCGAGATCTTACGTACGCACGGGTCGAATCCGGATTAGTTAGAGTTAAATCCTAGATACCGGATGGGATAAAAAAAAGTATTTGACTATCTATAATTAGGGTAATTCTTTATCTAAAAAAAGAAAAAAATGAAAAAGATGTCAATGGCACCCGTATATTGAGTAAGCCGTTGAGGAATTTAATTGTTTGGATATGAAACGGAACAAATTCATTCACTTTAACGGTAAGCGAAGAAGACCATGTATGTTTGGTTTGGGAAACTGAATTACTTGGTTTTTAAATCCATATGAAAAGATTTCTTGTTGTTTAGATATCCAACACATGAACAAAATAAGAAAATTAGCTTTGAGGATTGTAAATTATGTTCTTCAAGAAGAATTAATGGTATTTGTTTGTTTTGTTCATAAAGATTCGTGATGATCAAATTCTAAACTTAGGATTCTCAATCTTGCTCTTGCATGCATTCAAATTACAATTAAAATGTAGAGACGACACATGCGTATATATCCCTTTTGAAGACACAAATTTCTAACCCTTTTTTGCTCAAAGATGATCCCCCAAACAATGCTCAATTAACAAATAGAAGTATTCTTCCTTTTTCTAAATTCACCCTCTTTTTATAATGGGTTTTCTCCCAAAAATTCTTTTGAACCAAACACACGAAGAAGCTTTTACTTCAATAACACATATCACGTGTACATTACAAAATTGAAAATAACAGCCTTTAATCACTTTTTTTTTCTTAAGCTAATAATAATTAAGAATATCATAATACAAATAATTAACAAAACCCTTTTTTTTTTTAATTTTTTTGTGGTCCAAACTTCAAACACAGTCTTTGATAAGTCTTTTTTTTTTTGGTTGATGTTGTATTGTTTGAGATTCGAGTTCTCGAGAGTGGTTCCTATATTAACTTACTTAAAATAAAAACCAAGCCTCTCCATGTTCTTTTAATTTTTTTCATATGAAAAGGAAAGCATGCATCCATATAGAAGATTAGCTAGCCATGGCTGCAAATCCATGATAAGCGCTGAACCATCAATTTTTCATGTAAAATAATAAAATTGTTTCCTCTCTGGGATCTATATTTGGCTCCCACATGTCTCCCTCCAGCCATGCCACTTGTGAATTATATATTTCATTTTTTCATTTCCACATTCATTTGCTTTGGAAACTAGCCAACATATCTAATCCTAGCTACAGCTTTAGCTAATCTAATTACTTTATAATTCTACCGAGCATTCTCTCTTATTCTTTTGGTAATTAAACAAATAAAGTAAGAAAATCTAAACTCGAAAAGACTTGTCTGAAAGGGATTAATCTCGGGTCAAAATGAATCGGAAGGCAATCCGAACCATATCCGAATTGCTTCAATTTGCTTATTATATAGAAACCTTTCCAAAATTGAAGTAATAGAAATTATTAATATATGCAAGACAATTCGATGCTGATGTAAGGGGTGTAGCTTTCCCCCGAGGTTTTTCTTATAGTTAATTTATTTTTTCTTGCTTGTTTTCAAAAAAAAAATGTCAATTATTGTATGATATTTTGGTAAAACTAGCCAAATTAATCTCGGGTCAAAATGAATCCGAAGACAATCCGAACCATATCCGAATGGCTTCATAATATTGCTTATTTTAGTATAATTCATTACCAATATTATAAAAACTTTCCAAAATTGAAGTAATAGAAATTATTAACATATGCAACAAAATGCTAAATATGTCAATTATTGTATGATATAATTTGGTAAAACTTTCCATAAGTTCCAAAGAAAATCATCATTCAAATAATGAAACAACTTCATTATGATCAAGATTCTGTCCTTTCTTCTTCCCACATTCATTTTGGCCTGATTTGAGAAACACTGGAGAGTAGATTCCTTGGTTGGCAAG
This sequence comes from Corchorus olitorius, assembly GCA_001974825.2. NCBI lineage: Eukaryota > Viridiplantae > Streptophyta > Magnoliopsida > Malvales > Malvaceae > Corchorus > Corchorus olitorius. Next base: position 97,861 of record AWUE01019531.1, read on the forward strand.
GGGCCAATGCCACGAGGCTAGAAGGCGATTGAAAGTGATATATATATACATACATGTTATTAAAATTTCTTGAGATTACGAAACATATAATATAACATGAATAATATATATATATATAGTAAGTAATATTAGAAAAATCCCACTAAGTTTCGATCCAAAAGTTTGAATGTTCCATATTATATAATTATAAGGTGTGCTTTTCTGATCAAATTGTCTATGGAAGAATCAAAGCATTTATCCTGGAGAAGGGGGGGAAATGACAAAAAATGGTCATTAATCTAGACTACATGATGAAATAAACCTGACAAACTGGGAGGGTACGTATAGCATCGGAGCCCACTTTCGTCATGGACCAAAATTATAACTATATATCAAACAGCTTATACTTGATCAATGATCTACTGATCTTGCATGAAATTGAAACCCCACTGGCAAAGTTGCAGTTAAAAGTAGAAAAGTTTAATCGGCTCAAGGAAGACTTAATAATCGACCGGCAGCTGACAAACAGAAGAAGAAGAAGAAGTTTGGTCGATTGAATTAATAGTTGAATGATGCTGTCCTTTTGTTTGTAGGACTCCTCAATCAATCTGCTGTACTTAACCGAAACTGGGTTCCTCAAAACCCTGAGAACCCCGTTAAGAATCGGATAAAACAATCAGAATGTTATAACATTATAGTTCTGATAATCAAACTGGCTTTTTTTTAAACATTAATAAACACAAAAGTAAGAGCTTCATTATGTTCTATATAATATATCTTTCAAGAAACCAATGATGTCCTTTTCATCTATGTAGTTCTTTTCAAAGGATAAAATGTGGTCATTGAAAAGTGGTTAAACTTAAAATGAAACTATCAGTAATTTGAAAATTTAGAGTGCTACAGAACAAGGGTCTTGAACTTATTCCTGCAATTGAGATATTTCATCATCCCTTCAACGAAGAAAACAGAAACTTCAGCTGCGTTTAGTAGAGCGGTGTGGTAGCGGTGTAATTGACACTGTTTAACAACTGTATAGATGAGATTACACTGTACAGATTAGTTTAGATACTATACATATGAGATTATTAGAACAGCGATTGAAACGGAGTTTACACTTAAACTCTATTTGGAAAGATGGTGAAACGGTTATAGATATAGTACCTTCGTTCAATAAAAGCATAGTGTCTTGTAGAAGCGTGGGTTTTGCCTTAGGCGGGCGTAAGCGATAAATCCATGTAGACGGATTCCTTGTTTTTTGAGTAAGTGTATTGGATTGTCGAGGACTCGAGCCAGGGCAGGCTCTGTTTTGGGTTTGATTGAAAATGGGCCAAGTGTAGCTTCAAAGGCCCAAAACTAAAATTGGAATATAAGAAGAGACACATAAAGGAAATGATTAATTGGTAAAAAAAAAAAGAAAAAAAAGGAAATGATGAAAGTTTCAACTAGTTTGTAGTTCATTAGCTGACAAATATTATACAATTGGAATCAATTACATACCATTGGTAATTTACAGAATTCTCAGGCTGCAGCAGGAAGAATATCCAAGGCAACTTCCTTAAGGGATGGCATTGTTTCCTGCTGATGAACACAAAAATATTGGTTCCCCACCTTTCTAAGAACTCTCCAAGGTTCCGGATAGCACCTAATTAATCACAGAAAATAGCTTTGTTTAACTTGTGAAAGTTGAAGAGAATTCAGCAGAAGAAAAGAAATCATGCAGCAAATTATTAACCTGAAAAGCGTTCCTCCGTTGCGTCCCTTGAAGTTATGTATGTAATATATGGTCTCCATCATTGGCAGGAGGGTCTTGGTAAGTGCTGCTAGCTTAGGGTAGAAGAAAGCTGGATAATCTTATTTAACCTCATTTTAAGGATAACTGCTACAATATTATGAAGTAATGCACATAGTGACTACAAGATGATTCAAAATTACCAAGAACAGTGAAAGATTTTAGCAAGGATACACCCAGATCTGATACGGTCGAGTTCTCCATTGAATATGATCAGTTTTCTTGTGGTATTCATTACAGCTTCCTTGTAAAGCTCTTCCACAACGATCATTTCTGCATAAGGGTGATTAGCAGACATAAGATTTCATGGTCATGGAGTTACATATATGAACAAGAACACAAGATTTTGAAACTACCATTGACGTTAAAATAAGGATAGCCAACTATGAAGAGCTCATCATCTGGCTTTACCCTGTCTGCCATTTTCACTTTCTCAGTGAAACCAAAATCCTCAAAGAATGATGGCTTTGTTAGATAGTCCAATTTGAATGTAGCTCCTTCAAACACTTGTTTTGCAAATTGAACCTCGTTTGCCTCTGGGAAAAACTGAAAGTTATAAAGCAGAGGTTTATCCACATAATTATGAACTTCATGAGATTGATGACATCAATTGTTGAGTATTTTTATGAATGCAAATAGAAAAAAGCATAGTGGTCACAGAGAAATGTACAAAGAAAAGAAATCAGAGATATCAGCCTTTTAAATTGGTAACTAATTCTCATGAACATACATATACTTAATTATGCTAAGTATCTACAAAAGGGTCTCCTATCATAAATGATTATGGTTGGATTACTTCCAATATTAACACTTACAATTCTGGTTCGTGTTGATTTCTCTGGAGGGACCAAGATGTCGCAATATTCGCGAATCAACTGCATGCTACCAGTCATTTCATTTCCTCCTTCACCATCACCTGATTTGTTGTTCACATATAATCAGAAGAAATATAAGCCAAAAATGGGGAATGATGAAAAAAAAAAAAAGAAGAGAGAGAGAGAAAAAATGCAGAGGGAAAAGGGAGACAACCTGGTACAGATTCAAGTCCAGCTGTTGGGACTTCAATCTCCTGTGACAGATATTAGTAAGTCACAATCTACATTTTGATTGAATGAAGATTTAATTTGCTAATTTTAATTATTCAATTAGTATATATATTACTCACTGCTATCTCACCATCAACTGTTTGCCATCCTTCAAAGCTGATTCAGTTGCCTTTTTTGCCTGTTTTTTTACATATGTTCAAAGATTAAATTCGACATGACAGACATCAGAAAGTTCACAAACATCATTGAAACTTGGGTAGGCAGAGACATTAATTAAAATGCTTACTTGATTAAGAAGTTCAATGTAGTCACTGGGAAATGGCACATCAGATTCAACCGAGGTTTTCCCATCTTTGGAAGCTGAACAACTAATGAACTTGAGACTGCTTGATCCATTGAATGTTGTAATTTTCCCTTTTATACCCAAATTTCTGTTAACTTCTGTGCCATCATTTCTGCTTCGAAGAACCTAAAATTCAGTACTAAATTAACTAATCGTTGGGCGAAAAATTAAGTGCAGACTAAAATTAATTATTCATCACAAAAACTAGAAACACTGAAACAGAAGCAGAATTGTTTACCTTCCGCAGTGGAATTGAAGAAACTGCAAATGCAGGAGCCGATAGCACCATCTCTCGTTTGGAAATGGAAACCACAAGGGTCGTTATGTTTTCAATTTACAACTGAAAACTGTAAGCTGCAACGGTTTCTCACCGCCACGTGGTGCGTTCCGCGCCACATCAAGTCCAACGTTGTTTTTTTCTTGTTTGGGCTGTGACGCACCGCTCAAATAAATATGGGTTCAGCCCGATACGTTGATGCCCAACAGGCCCAAGCTAAGTGAGAAACGACGTCGTTTCTTCTTTCTTTTTTATTTACCGTTTTTTTTTTACTGAAGGAACAAAAGAGAACCCTAGAACCAGAGGGAAAGGGCCAGGGGCGCCCTTAATAAATACCAAACCAAACATTTCCGAAAATTCCAGTTCGAGAGTCAACACTTCTCTCACAACTCAAAAAACCAAAAAAAAAATGGAGGTCTGCACGAGCCTCACCCGAGCCATTCCCACCGTCTCTACCGACAGATTCTTGATTCCGACTCCCTCTCTTCAATCCAAATCCTTCCTTCCTCTCTCTCTCCACCTTCCGCCGCTTTCTCGCTCCACCGCTCGCGGCCTTCGCTCCCGTAAGTATCTATAAACCCTAGCTTCCTTTTTTTTTTTTCATTTCTTAAATCTCATTTCTTGTTGTTTAGCTATTGTTTTACTTTATGGTAGTATTTTTTTTAATATACTAGTAGCTGGAAAGTAACACTTCGTGCTAGCCAATATTTATTCTATTGTTTTTGTTTTTTAGGGGGTTTGTTTTCTAGTACTAGTTTGTTGCCTAAAGCAACAACATCCGAAGAGTCCTCCTCGACCGGTCCCAATCGATTTTTCGGGGAGGATAGCGACGGAGTGGCCACATTGGAAGAAGTTCCGGAGGTCGATAAGAATGTATACAATGAGAAGCCGCCGGTGGAAGAAGCTAAGGAGGAGTGGGCGGCTGCTGATCAGGAATCTCCAATCTTTGAGTTTTTGGAGAAACTCAATATAAAGGTTTACCCTTTGGCTTACTTTTTCACTGTTTGAAGATGCATTATAGTTTCTTTTATGACTTGCGAAAAGAAAAAGCTTAACTTTTTAATATTTTAATATAATATATAAAGTAGAAGAAATGGTTGGTAGCTCGTGTTTTGCTGAGATGCATGGTTTAGGAACAGAAAATTTGTTGCTTGTTTAATTTAATTTGTGTTGGGAGGAAGATTTTTTTGCTGGACTCTTGATGTTCCTTTGTGTTCTAATTTTGGTTGCAATGATGAGGTTTTGGAATCATTGAAAAGCATTTTTTCAATGCTTGATGAGACTTCGACCATTGTGTCGATCCTGAGCGGTTACCTGAGCAACCTAGTGAGTTAGTGATTGTTTTTTGTTTCTTCTTTTCCTTTCCTGCCATTAATTAAATGATCTGGTGATGAACCATGTGTTTCTTTCCACACTAAATTGTTGGTTCCTAGGTATTTCTTCTTAACAAGAATCATTCTTTTTCTAGAAAGAAAAAATAATAGTTGTTGTCAATTACTTCCTAATTGCCTTTGAAGTTTTATTTACTCTGTTTGCCTTCCACCTCTTGGATTAAAATCATAATGGTTGCTATGATGAGTATATGAGATAGTGAAAGTATATCATAAATTCTTGATGATGCGTTCAACAACTATGTTGATCTGAGCGGTTACCTGAGCAACCTGATTTGCCAATACCCCTTTCCCTCTATGTTGTATCTGAGGATAAAGTATTGCCTGTATTTTTGTACACTAAATCATGTTGTTATGCATGCCTTGTGTCTGATGTTTTCATTCTTTAAATTTTTTCTGTTCTTAGCTAATGTATTACTGTCATAATTCATAACCTTTCAATTGGTCAAAAGGTAATTCTTGGTGTGGCAGTGACAACCATGTTGATGAGATTGTTGTCTGAACAACATAGTTTACCCTTCTGTTTCCTTTTGTAAAACATTTGAACTCTTCCTTCGTATCTCTCTTTTGACAATACAATCATTTCTGTTTTGACATGCATCTTCAAAGCTATATTATGCTCTCATCAAACAGCCTCATTTTTAATGTTTTAACTTTTCCATCAGTACTTGTTTATTTTCTCTCTAATCCTTGATATTTGATCCCCCTTCATTCTTTGGCTTTTATTAGTTTCATTTGTTACGAGTGTTCAATCACTTATGAATTTTGAAATTGGTTGCTATGATGATTGATAAATTTTTTTGAATATATTATGAAACGTCGACAACCATGTCGATCTGAGCGGTTACCTGAGCAACACAATTTCTTCTAATTCAAAATCCATTATTTTTCCTTTTCATGTTTCCCTCGAAGAGTGTTGTTTCATCTGTTACTTATGCTTTATTTAGTTTCTTTATGGTTTATGTCATTTGTATTCTCTTCCAATTTTTCTTTTAAACTTTGATCGTTTTCAATGTATTAAATGAGAGTAATATGGTCTGATGTAAGAAGTGGATGATTGTAAAGGCAAAGTCGCTATATGCATATTTGTTTATGATTTTAGAGCTTAGTTTCATGGTTGGCTTCATTTCTAGAAATTCTTGTGGTTTGTCATGGTTTGGGATACTGATGACTTGATTATTAAATTCTTGCAGCTTGACCCTGAAGATGCTTATCCCCTCCTAATAAACGGAAGTGGTGCCTTGGCTGTTTTCTGGCTGGCTTCAGCTGTTGTTGGTGCTATTGATTCAATTCCAGTGGTATGTTTTAAACTGTCTGTGAATTCTGATTTCATTTGAACTGCAAATATATTTATATGCCATTCTGATTTCAGTTCCCCAAGTTGATGGAAGTTGTGGGTCTTGGCTACACAGTCTGGTTCACCTCCCGTTATCTGTTATTCAAGGTAGTGGCCTAGACTGAGATTCTAAACGATCCCATTTATCCATTAAAGGAAAACACTAATACTTTTTGCTTGCATTTTGCAGAAAAACAGGGAGGAGTTGGTTGCTAAAGTCGAAGAGCTTAAGCAGCAAGTCCTTGGCGCAGACGATGAGTGATATAGGAATGATCTGATTTAGTGAGTTTATTTTGTTACATAGGCGGAGATGAACTGCAAAGTTGAATACTTTCTTTAGGTTAGGCACCTAGTGTACAAAATTGTTAATAATTAGAGCAGTCAAAGCATCAAGATAAAGATTTATTGGTTTGTTTGTTCTTCTATGCTTCCATATTGATTGCCTTTATTAATTTGCATGAACGAGAGTGTGTTTAGACTAAAATATTAAGAGTTATATGTTAAAGTTGTAAGGAAACAGATCCATTGTTATGAACATGGATATATCTATCTAATGTTGAAGTCGCAAATGATGACTACTTCTGGCAAATATTAATGGCGGAAACCAATGTTTCAACAAATTTTGGATGGTTTGTTCTGATTTAAATGCATAGGTTGCAAATTTGTTGAAACTAATGAAAATGAGAGAATTTATTATACCCAATATTATTTTTAAGATTCAATTATGTATCAGTATCAACTTTAACAAGGTGCTTCATTTTCGCAATAGTCTGCAAGTAGTGCAAAAATAAATAAGTGTTCTAATCTAATGGGAGTTTTAAGATGGCTTACGGCTAAAATCACATGGTGTGTTCAGGAGACAGAGGTGTAAAGGCATTTTCATGAGTCAACATAACCAAAGTCGTTTTGGCGACTTGTGTAAAAATTTAAGTAGTTTATAATAAATAAATATTTAGTAGTAGGAACCAGGATGGCAATTAGCATGCAGCATACGCCGGCCTAGCCCTCTTCTTTGAATAAAGTTTCACTTTACCCTAAGCTTATTTTTACCTTCAATTATCAATATATATATATTCACATTCCTTAGGAAAAAATAGACAGTTTCCTGGCAATGAATGAACCAACATAAAACACTTTGATGATGTCTAATTCCATTGGTTCTCCCCACCCTTCCCCTCTATTTAACAATAACATTAAATTCAGACTAATTCAAGGTCGGACCGACTATAAGTTGAGAAGATCTTTCTTGATGTATATTAAGTTTCATTTACAAAAGAGAACTCTCTATGTGCATTCACAAAACTCGAATCGAAACCTTATTTTAAAAACATTGAACTTTGAATTTGAGGCTTTGGTCTAATGATCAAGGCCTCAAAAGTTCATCCAGAAGGTAGGGATTCGAATCCTTGACCTCTCTTCCTATTCCGGCCCTTTATTATAACGTTTCCACTGAAAATTAAAAAAAAAACATTGAACTTCAAATGATATTTTTTCAAGTAAAAAAACGATACTTTTTCTAAGGATATATCAATATCAATCTTATTTATATGTAATTATTAGCTAAATTTCATAGGTAAATTAAATCTAGAAAAAGATTACTTTCTTTATTTATTTATTATTCTTAATTTTGTGATCCTTAACCAGTAAGTATTGAGATATATTTCTTTTTAAATACCAAAAGATATTATTTTAAAGTGCGGAAAATCAGCGAGTGGGGGATTAGAGATTACAGCACACTCCCAGTAAGGACTGAAAGCAAAAAGAAGTAAAGAAAAGGGGTCCACGTGAGATCCACCGCTCTCCCTCTCCTTATAGTCACCCTAAGCCGCACCAATCGCGTGTGAAACCAAACCAAGCCCCAAAATCGACCGTTATAAAGGAGGCGCGCTTCCGCTTGCCACCTCATCTTCTCGTTAGTTTCACGACTCTCCTCCGTTAGTTTATGTTGTCGTGTCGTCTTAGGTTCGATAAAAGTGAATCCTAAATTCCGCTCCCAAACCCCGAAGTGTTTAAAACATTATTCTTCTTCTTCTTTAGTCTTACTTCCAACCAAACAAAAGAAAAACTCAAAAAAGAAAGAAATCTTTCTTTTTTATTTGTAAGAAAAAAAAAAAACTACTAACAGAGAAGATCAGAAGAATGTTTGTTTGAACAGTAGTTCAACCAAACCCCATTATTGTTTCTCTCTTGAATTCTCTTAACCCACATTCACGTTCTCCTTCTCCTTCTCCTTCAGTTTGTGTGAGTAGTTTCTTTATCTCTTGTTTCTCTTTTTTCTATACTTTGATCGCTGTGAAAGTTTTTTCTTTAGTGGCGGCGCGGCATTTTCATTGAGTTTATAAATTATACCCTTTTTGCTTTTTTGATTATTGAAGCAAAAATGGCTTCTTCTCTTTTTTCTTTTTTAGCAATTGGTTCGTTAGTTCACTGATCAGTGATCGGTTTGTGAAGTTGAATTCCAATTGGTTTGTTGGAATCCTTCAAGAAAATTTAAAATAAAAGAATTTCGATGTCATCTTATGGTTTTTCCACGTTGTTCAACGATTTTCCTTTGATGTAACAAAACAACAAAGTCTTTTGTTTTGTTTCATTTTAGATTAATAAGTTTTTCTCTATTAATTTGCCCCTTTGGAATTTTGGTAAAGTTCTAGTTGTTTGTTTACTGTGGGACTTTTGTATTTTTCCACCCTGCTTGGTTGGCAAAGACAGATAAGCAAAAACGCCGCATCCAAATGTGCTAGATTTTGATGAATGATTTAGTTTCCTAGTTTATGCTCTTTCCTTTGTCTGTATTGGCTTATTACTTCTTCAATTGTCATTTGGGTGCTAAATTCCTTTAAATGGTTGGATTTTAGGTGAAAAAAGAAGGAACCATATTACAATGTTCACACAGGGTCTTGACAAAAACGCGCTAAGATGGGTTCGCGAGGTGAGTCATTTCGAATGTATACATTTATATCTGTATTTATGCACTTGGTGCAGACATTAGTTTATGTCAATCTAGACATATATTGATGTTAATGTTTACAGTAGCTTAGTGCGTTGTCTGAGGTGCCGAATGAGTCTGATCTTAATGTTTTGAACTTGTATTAGGGAGGTGGTGCCAAGAAGATAGATGTTTCCGACATGACAATGAATGCAAGACAAAGAACTAGGCCTGTTCCCAGTTTAAGAAATGCTGGATGGCACTCTGGATTACCTCCTTCAGCGCCAAGCTCAATTCAAGTGTCTCGAGGAAGACCTGTTAGTGGCAATGATGGTAGTCCAGGATCAGACATGGACACATCATCTGACGATGAGCATGTCTATGAAAGGCAGTACTCGTTCATTTCATCTCCACAAGATGATAAGGTGCCAACTGCTGCAACTGCTACACATGTGGCTTCCATGCAGAAACAGGTTGCTTGTTGTTATACTGGAATTCAGTCAAAACTAGGAAATAGTTCTCAGAGACCAGCAGCAGGGGTTTATGGTGGAAAGCCTGACACTCAAGAAGAGCAATTGTCAGATTCTGCCAGTAGCATTCAAGTTTCATATATGCAGTATAGAAGCAGTAATGGTGTTGCATCTCATAGAGAAGTATATAATTCAGATAGTTATTCATCTACCGTTACTTCTAGGGTACGTGTTGAAATAATATCTAAACAGGTTGGATCTTTTGATGAACTTTTGGATGCAAAAGCTTTTTTAGTAGTCTGTGTATCAGTGCTTGTTGATGCATGAACTGTGCCAGCATTCTGTTACAACTAGGTTTCTCACTGAAAATTTGCTTTTATTCATTCAGTTCCTCCTTTATTTTACTTTCTTTAGTAAGTTGTTATTATTGATTAAGTTGCTTAAATTGTGCCACTGAAGCTTTGAAGTTGAAAATTACTTGGCAGTTCTTTTTTTTTTTTCCTTATTCATGCTTATACAAATAAGGGATGTAGCCTTTTCTTTCTAGGCAAGATATATTGGATTATACCACTAGATCAATAGGTAGGCCTCTTTGGGATTCAACATCCAACAATGTTATCTTTCTTGACTTTCTTGCTTGGCCTGAAGATCTTTTAAGGGCTTTATTTATTGGTATTTTGTACTGAATCTGGAATTGGTTAGATTGAAACTATAGAGCTCTATACTTAATTTTGTTGTTAATCAAAAGTTTTATACTTCTACTGTACTTAACTATCCAAGTGCATGCAGGTTTTTCATAATGGAGAAATGCAAAAAACGAAGCCTTCTTACAATGATAACACCAGGGATGAGAATTTTGAGCCATCTGTCAGGTGTGTATCTCTATCCATCTCTATTCCGAGTTACCCTTTTTTTTTTTTTTTTTCTCTTGGTCATCAAGACAGATTTCTCTTGGTATGTGTTACAGGACTGCAGAGAGTGTAGTCAATGATCCCGCTGGTGTTTTACCCACTCGTCGGCCCATTTTTCATGCAAGGTTAGTTAAAATAGCTAAGCTAAGCATATATTTCTCTTGGTTTGAACATTGTAGTATTGTACCTTCATAAATTTTTAATAACTGATTGCATCAATCTGTTTCAGTGGGCTTGGTCCATGGTGTGCTGTGCTTTCATATGAAGCGTGCTTCCGTTTATGCTTGAATTCATGGGCCAAAGGTTGCACCGAAGAAGCTCCCTTCTTCTTGAACAAAGAATGTTCAGAGTTGCGGCAAGCATTTGGGTGAGTAAATCGTGCTTTTATATTGTTAATGTAAGCGTGTCTTGATAGTGCTGTGTGGTGTAATGCTTGTTGATGATAGTTTTTTGCTTCGCTTTGGATGCCTTTCTCTGACAACTATATTTAAATCCCAGTTTACAACAGGTACTATTGCAGCCAGAAGAAGAGCTATTGGCAAAACAATCTTCTGAACTAGTGAGTGAGGCAGCTGCTCCTAAATCAAAGAAGACAATTGGCAAAATGAAAGTGCAAGGTACTGTCATGTTTCCAAAAGCATTTCTCAGAATCTTGGTACAGTTTGCCTTTTTCAGCCTATGAACTTTATCTCGTTTTCTTGGACAGTGCGTAAAGTTAAAATAGGGTTAGACCCTCCTCCTGGTTGCAATCTCTCTATAGTAAAGATAGAATCGCTTCATCAACGTTTCAACAATGTAAACTCAATGTTATATTCTGGATGGGAGGCTCTTCGAAAAGTTCGTGTAACACCCAATACTCCTGCAAATGCTTCTCTTTCAAAGCAAAGCCTAGCTTATCTGCAGGCAAGTGGTCAATATATAAAACAGGTCTCCAAGCTCTTGAAAAGTGGAGTCACTACTTTGCGCAGCAATTCAACATCATATGAAGTAGTTCCTGGTATTTAAACCCCTTTAGTCATTTGAATTTAGTACTACTGATGCATGAGTAGGATGCTATTGACTTGGTTTTGCACCTGCCGTATTTCACTATCTAACTTAAGGTGATAATTGTAATTCTCAGAACAATATTGTTGCTTGTTGAAATTGAAAAGTTCATCTGAAGAGGATGTGATCAGAATGCAACCAGGATCCAGTGAAAGCCATGTGTTGTACGTAGCTCATCTTTTCCCTTATTTATCTTTGCCTCCCCTTATCCTTTCTCTTCACTTCTTCAAAAGTTTTGCTCTCATATTTTTTTCCCTTGCTCTATATCATGGGGAAAATTTCTCTTATGATGTTTCGCTACACAGCTTACCTGACGGTCTTGGTGACGATTTGATTGTCAAAGTTCATGACTCCAAGGGGCAGTATTGTGGTCATGTACTAGCTCAAGTGGTTTCTGTTGCTGATGACCCTGTAAGAACAGACTTATTGATCAGTGCCTAGTCTTTAAACTTAGGTAGGAACACGGATGATTTATGCTGAAAGTTTAAAACATTGCTTATGCAGAGTGACAAGCTTCGTTGGTGGCCAATATATCATGAGCCAGAACATGAACTTGTTGGAAGAATTCAACTTTATATACACTATTCAACTAGTCAAGAAGATAATAATCTCAAGGTACAAGCAAATATAATCATCCAATAAATTCCAAAATGACTACCATAATGTTCTATTTATTTATTCTGTTTTCCTTTTCCTGTAATTTAACCAGTTTATAGTTATAAATGTCCTGGTCACTAGCTACCTTTTTCTATCTGAACTAAATCATGAAAACCATAGCAAAAGTGCCAGAAAAAATTAACTTTTTCTTGTCTTTCCAGTGTGGTTCCGTTGCAGAAACTGTAGCATATGATTTTTTGTTGGAAGTTGCAATGAAAGTTCAGAACTTTCAGCAAAGAAACTTGTTGCTATATGGCCCTTGGAAGTGGTTGGTCAATGAATTTGCATCATATTATGGAGTATCAGATGCATATACCAAGTTAAGGTATGGAGATGCACCGAATGTTAGGTGGTTTTGTTATTATCGGGAGTCTTAAATTGCTTTGTTTTGTTTGATTTTTCTTTTGGGCTGCAGATATCTTTCTTACGTCATGGATGTGGCTACACCAACTGAAGACTGCCTTACAGTGATACATGATTTACTATATCCTGTGAAGAGCAATAGCAAGCACAAATTAAGTCACCAAGAGGTATGTGTTCTATTTGAGCCAAATTTTTTTATAATTTGAAGTGCTCATTAATTTTTGCAATGCCATGTGTCCCGTATGTTAGACAATAGTTGGTCATTTTCTTATTATGCAAGCATGCTAATCAAATAGTATTAACTCAGAAAAGGAATCATTGAATGGATGTCTTAAGTTTTATTCATCTTTTTCAAACAGCTTTCTGATTCCTGTTAGTTCAGATATTCTGATATACCACCTTATTTACAGGCCTCTTACTAAAATAATTTTTTGATTGCTATCTTAAATTCGATTCACTTTGCAAGTGTGCATAGCAATTCTCATTTGCATTTTAATGCATCTTGGTTACACTTTAGTTTCTTCTTTATAATTGTGTAGCATATAGTAGTCCAAACTCCAAAGTAAAAAAGATTTATATATGGACCTTTTATGTATACATATTTTAGAAAATGTGTGAATGTTTCCATTTCTTTTTTCTTATGAATATATGCTGTTATATCAAACAGAACCGCATCCTTGGGGAAATTGAGGAGCAGATCCAGCAGATTTTAATTGAGATCTTTGAGAATTACAAGTCATTAGATGAATCTTTGCCATCAGGGATGATGGATGTTTTCAGGGCTGCCACTGGATCAGTACCTCCTGCCTTGGTCCCTGCTGTCAAGCTCTATGGCCTGTTGCATGATATATTAAGTCCTGAGATACAACAGAAGTTTTGCGGATATTTTCAGGTATAAGGGACTTATTTCTTTACAGTCACTGTTTGATATATTCCTTTCTTGTTTGTTCTGTCTATAAATTAGCAATAACCTTTCAGGCTGCCGCAAAAAAGAGGTCAAGAAGGCACCAGGCTGAAGTAGATGATTTTATTTTGAGCAACAATGACGGTGCATTGATGGATCCCATTGCTCTTTCAACTTCTTATCAGAAGATGAAATTGCTGATTTTGAGTATGAAGAATGAAATTTCCACTGATATAGAGATCCACAATCACAACATTCTTCCTAGGTGAGTTTTCCTTATCTCCATGACTCATATATGCAAAAATATTTATTATAATTCTGGCCTAATTTTATCAAAAAAAATTCTGGCCTAATTGATGTTTTTGTTCCAACCCCCTTCCCTTGCTGATCTATTATGACTGAATGTGTTTAAGTTGAAATTTATATACAGATATGGCTATGCACTCATACTTGTCAGAAAATATTAGACATGGTTATGTGTCTGGGAAGGGTGTCTTTAAATTAATTGTCATTTCCCCCTTATATTTGGAGGGTAAAGGGCTCCATATGCTTTTCCATTTTGAGGTGGTAGATAGGTTTCTGCTATGGGTAATTTAGGATAAATGGATAGCCATAGAAACATGCCATATAGGCTACCTTTCAGCTGATTAGCCTTAAAAGTTTATCAATATTGGTTTGTCAAAGAACATGAAGAGTGAGAGAAGTAAATGGAAAGGAGCACTATGGATCATGCCGATTGGTTCAAGGTAAAAGACTAGAACAAGGAAAAGGCTAAAGGGTTAAAATATAGAGGTGGATGAACAAAGCCTTTGAATGTGTTGAATTCATAGAGCTTTGGTTTATATGCCATCATCTTATATATTTTCTGCCTTTGTCTTTTCAGTGCTTGGCTCTTCTTCTGTGCTAATATCTTTTGCTGCTCTATGTTGAATTGTTTCGCAGCTTTGTGGACCTTCCAAATCTTTCTGCACCCATATACAGTGGGGATCTTTGCAGTAGATTGCGCTCATTTCTGGTTGCATGCCCCCCTCCTGGCCCCTCTCCTCCTGTAATAGAACTTGTTATTGCAACAGCAGACTTTCAAAGAGATCTGTCTTCCTGGAATTTAAAGTAAAACTTTTTTCTTCTTTTACTTCATAGAAAACTCGTACTACTCTTATTCTAATCTATAATTTCTTTTGTTTTTAAATCATTTCTGTCGTTTTCCAGTTTCCTCTGACCTTGTAACATTTTGCAGTCCCATAAAAGGGGGAGTTGAGGCGAAAGAGTTGTTTCACTCTTACATAATCTGTTGGATTGAAGAGAAGCACCGTTCTTTACTTGATTTATGCAAACTAGACAAGGTAAACATTTAATTTGTGTCAAGTTGTTGAAAAAAAATACCTGTGATAGTTCATCTGAATTTTTGTTTCATTTTGTCATGGTTCAGACTATGTAGTTTTTGGGAACTTGCGCATCTTTCCTTTTTCACTTGCTTATGAGACATTTGAGGATAAAAATTAAATAATAATAATCAGTGTTGCTTGGATAATTTGAGCTCTTCATATTTCTAGCTTGTTGCTTTGAACTTTCATTGATTGGCAGTTTGATCTAATCAAGTCAAATTTTGTAGAAAACTTGCTTATGAATGCATTCATACTCTATATATAATGCAAACTGCCTTGGTCAAAATTTTGATGGTTAGTTGAATTTTTCTATTTCTACCCTTTAATGACAATTTTCTTGACACTGATTGTCTAGGTTAAATCTTGTGTTATAACACAACAATCAACCACTCCTTTCATCGATGATATGTATGATCAGCTTATGGAAACATTGAATGAATATGAAATTATCATCTCCCGCTGGCCAGAGTACACTATCATCTTGGAAAATGTATGTTCCTCTATCGTTTTGTTCTATTATGGTATGTTAATTGTTCTTGAAAGTTAAACATTTATGGACTATAGAGATGGCACTCAGAATTTGGAAAACTAAACTCAGAAGTATTGATATTTAGGGTTTTATTCTTTTGCTATTTGTTTGGTGGATGACATATTAATACTTCTGTAAAGATAAAAATATGTGGAAAGTCGGGTATATAAATTCGTAAAATGTGCCTGAAACTACATAATGAATGTGACTTAGATAAGAGAACCCTTACTGTGATTGTTCTTTTTTGTTTTGCTGTATGGTAAATGAACCTGTTATTTCCTTGGTACAAAAGGCTGTTGCAGATGTTGAAAAAGCCATTATTAAAGCATTGGAGAAGCAATATGCTGACGTATTAGTACCACTGAAGGACAGCCTTGCCCCTAAGATAATTGGAAAATATGTTCAAAAATTTACCAAAGGAACAGTTGCCACCTACATTGTTCCAGATGAGGTAAAACTTTGTTCATCTATGTATCTTGTAGATGTTTCAAATTTATTTTTTACAACTAAATAAAATGATTGTTTTCCAGTTGGGAGTTCTTTTGAATTCTATGAAAAGGATGCTTTATGCACTGCATTCCAAGATAGAATCCCAGTTCAAATCGTGGAATTCCTGCAGTCCACCTGGTGGAAATGCAATACAAGGGGAGCGTCTCAGTGAAATAACAGTGATGCTAAGGGCCAATTTCAGAAACTATATTCAAGCAATAGTTGAGAAACTTGCAGACAATGTAAGTATCCTGTAGAATGCTGCAGGTCCTATTTTATTTTCTTATATTTCTTTTTGGGACTCCTACCATCATTGATTCTCAACTTCTACTAGTAACTTGACATATGGACCAGACTTATTCATATTACTATCTCCTTAATTAAGTTTCCAGTTTTCTGACAGTTACATGCATTTGGCATGGACATATATGAATGCACATTGTATACAGTTATTATATCCATGCATGAATATGAGTTCTTTATTTCTTTTACAGACAAAAATTCAAAGTGCAACGAGATTGAAGAAGATAATCCGAGACTCAAATGAAACTGTTGTTGAGTCCGATGTAAGAAATCGAATGCAGCCTTTAAAGGATCTCCTGATAACGACAATCGAGAACCTCCATTCTGTCTTTGAACCTCATGTTTTCATAACTGTTTGTCGAAGTTTCTGGGACCGTATGGGGCAGGTACAGGAAGCAAATATCTCATCTGTATACTTTACTGGCAATTATGAACTTATTGACAATGTTTTATTTTATATTTTTCACAGGATGTACTACACTTCTTGGAAAATCGAAGAGAGAACATGTCCTGGTATAAGGGCTTAAAGATTGCAATTTCTGTAAGTCGAATTTGACCAGTTAACTCTCTAAATAAATTAGATCAGTTGGATGTACTTGGCATTCCTTCTATTTTTGAGAACTCACTCCAATTTTAATCATCATCAAGAATAAGATTTTACTGACTTAACTGTTCATTGGCCTCTATATGGTTTATACCTTACTAACAGCATTATTATTTCTGCAGATTTTGGATGAGATATTTGCATCCAATATGCAGAAGTTGCTTGGGAATGCACTCCAAGAAAAAGATCTTGAGCCACCCCAATCAGTGATTGAAGTCCGTTCTATGTTCGCGAGGATTTTGTAAATTATAAAAATATACGAAAACTTAGGTCTATTCTCCTGTACAGATCTGCAATATAATTGCATTGCTAGAGGAAAACAGATAGTGATCGGCAGATGGTTAGGAACTTAGGATAAATTTTGATATTGTTTTAACAATTTTGTAAAGGTGCCACCACGGTCTTCGTGGTGGATATATCATATCTTTGCCTCTTCAATGGAAAATATAGAAATTTTGGATTTCAACAATGTCATATCCAGTCTTACATCATCTGAATATAGAAATATAGAAATTTTGAGATCAAACAGGAAAGGCTCAGCTAAAGCCTTTAATCTGAGCAGCTAAGCCTTCTCAATTTGTTCATAGACATATAGATTTGATTATTAGGAAATTGACTCTGCTATAATGGCATGGTGAATCATGATTTCACCATGGCCACATCTTTTTATAAATTGGAGTGGATTCTGTCACTTTCATCTTCTTAATCTTTAAGCTTTATTAGTATATATATTGTGTTTTTTTTTTCCATCTAAGCTTAGTGTTTTGTGACATCAACCCACCCTTTTTTTAGAGAAATACTAAGAATCTTTGTGATTTGTAAACGAATTTCATAAGATTAGAATGTGATAATTGAATGAAATTATTAAATTAATGATAAGAGTCGACCATATACATTGTAAAACGAAGAAAATATGATATTATTATGATGCTCCAAAAATGATTCATTATTTGGGTCCAAAAAGTTCTCAACAAACGATGTTAGATGCGGAAATGGTGCCATTGCCGTCGTTATCCAAAAAAGCTAGCTAATTGATTGGTGCCCCATGTTCATTGTACCCCCCCCCCCCCCCCAGGCCCAGCCCCCACTTATAGGCTTATTCAGACAGGTTCATCTTCTTGCGTCGACCGAAAAAGCTTACTTTGAAAATCTAGGAATTATGTCCGAAAATAATAAGAATCTTCCAACTCTCGTCTGATATTTTATCTGGTGCAAGGGTTTTTTGTTTAGAGATTGTTTTGTCATATTTGGCCCTTTTGAAATCAAATCAAGATTTCAGATATTTTCAGCAATGGCCAATAATCGTCCTGAAAACTTTTTAGATCAAGTCATCAAGATGAAACAAAAATTTAGATTCATTTCTAAATTCTAATGATCATCATTATGGAATAACCATGCTTAATTAGTATAGTAACAAACAAAGGAAGGAGGATTTACAACCAATTTATAAACTTTTTTTTCTTTTGCTTTTTGGTTTAAAGCTGAATTCAGGAGCGAAAAAATATCTACTCCCTAGCAAAGGCAAAGACTTTCGAGCTTCAAGTTTCAACCTCATAGGACCCAGAAACGTAAATGAATCTGCATTGATTGAGAATTTCTATTAAATTGCTAAATAGACCGAAGTCGATATATATCGGTCAATTAGCGACGCCTAGTTCCACTTTTTTGGACAAATGCTTTATGAAAGCTTTAAAGTTATCTTTTCTTGCGACGAACTCGAGTGCCTTAGTCTTCACTCGTCGTTAATTAATTTCGGACCTAATATTCAACATGATGTAATTGAAAACAAGATTCAAGTCCACATCAAATTGATTGGGATTTTCTTTATATGTTTGTTTCCCAAAAGCATATATATTTCCTTTCTTTTTTTCATTTTACGCAGCGTTGTGAAATTGTGATTCATAATGAGTTGGACACTACTATAGCAAAGTGGCAATCCCCATCGTTTAATTTGTCATCTATTGTTAATGTGTTTATGTTCAAAACGTGTCTCCAAATTATACTTGAAAAAGAAGCTACATGCTTCCAAAATCCAAAACCAAATGCCCTTTTTTCTCACCTCATGTTCTACAAAATTTTAATTGCCACAACTCCAATTTTCATGTCTGCAATTGGTAATCTGTCGGGTTGCAAAAGAAACTCCAAGATGAAAGTGTGTATAGGAAAATTTTGCATTTCACAATTGATTAAGAAAGTTAAAGAGCTCATATTCAATGAATTATGAAACCCCAAGCAAATATATAAGACTTAAATCTCGTGAATGAAGAAGAAAAAAAAAAGGTTTGAGAATAGTTTCCCTCAACTGGGTTCCAATAGTAAAATTAGGTATCCACAATACACCTCAACTTAATTAGTCCAAATCCAATATGATTCCCGGGATGAGGAGTATTAGGCGTCAACCCTGGTTCGTGATGGATAATCTCATCCATTATTATTACCCTGGTTCTTGATGGATAACTTTGACTATCTTTGTTACTCGGAGTCTTCAACTCGTAAAGGATAACCTTGAAACTATTTTACACTATTTTGATCATAAAAATCACATTGAAACTAAATTTGAACCTCAAGTAGAAAATATCTGAACTTGAAACTATTTAAAACTTCTAGCCAAAAAAAAAGAGTGTTTGAAACTAATTTGATCCTAAAAATCTTATCGAAATAGTAACATTTTTATATAAAGATCTAAAAATGACTTTTGACTATTTTGTATACGAACCCAAAACGGCACTTCATAGTTCTTATTCTAATATCTTTTTAGCCAAATCATAATGACATGAATTCTGAAAATATCTTGAACACTAAACAATTGAACCCGACCTTTAAACTGAACATTGAAACTTGAAATTAGGGTCGATGCAGCAAAATTCAACGGTACCAAAACACAAATCAGATTTACAGAAATTGGGTATTATAAACAATCAATCATATTTTAAAACATACTACTCATGAAGCCTCCTTTTTGGTAGTAGAATTTGCTTTTGGAATTTAAATTGTAAAATGCTCCACATGAACAATGAAAACCACACAGTTGTTTAGGCTGATTCTTAATTCTGGTTATTATTATAAGATTAAGAAATTAAAATCCCAGAAACAAAAGCTAAAATCATCAAACAAGACAAATCAATTAGCACCCCAATTTAATAAGAGAAATATTATATGATAATAATATCACTTTCACTAATTAAATAAAAATCCCAGTCATAAACATTCTCTCATAACATAAGAATTCAGAAGCAAAGACAAAACTCTGCCTCCAAATTTCATGGAAAACTTTTTTTTTATTTTACATAAAATAAAACTGAAACTTATTACGAAACTTGAAGCATAGAATTCCTAAGATTCATTTTCATCATCATCATCATCTAAAAATCCTTGAGCAGCTTCCGAACTTGTTCCAATGTAACGAAAAGGACCACCGTGAAAGGTCCCTGTCTCGAAATCGTCGGAATAAATCCCTTATACAAAGCCATAGGCCCTTCTGCCTTCACTGTTTTCAGAGCACAGTCCAACGCGCCCGCATAGGGTGGCTTTTGCCCTGGCTCAACCTTCATGTTCATAACCCTAGTTTTAATCACATCAACAGGATTTGAAACCACCGCCGCCACAAATCCCGCCGAGAAACTCGCTGCCACGTGTGTCCCGAGCCCGTCTTTCATCAACCCATTTGCCAAAATCATTTCTTTGATCTGATCGTAGGAAGCCAGCTGCGATGCCGTCACCAACATCGCACGGTTCACCGTAAGCGATGAGCCACGCCACAGGGATGTGACTCCTTCCTGTTTGCTCATGCGAGTGATAGCGTCGACAACGCTGGTGTAGTTGCGGCGTTGAGCTACAGGGAGGCGGCCGTCGGCTTGCATGCGAACCATTGCCACGTCGGCTGGGTTTCCGACGGCGGCGCCGATCCCTCCGGCGATTAATCCAGCGGCGATTTTGCGTGCGAGAGGCATGGTTTTGGTCTCCTGGTCGGTCCATTTTTGTTTGAGGATGTCATAGAGTCCCATACGGGTGGTTGAATAAAGGGTCTGGCGGAGAACGGTGGCGGAGACACCGGAGAAAAGAGCTGCGACACCTTCGGTTTGGAAGATCCGGATTCCGGTAGCTACAGGTCCAACACGCACCGCCGCAGGCGGAGGAGGAGGCATGTGGATAGCAGAGGAGGCGGTGGTGGTGTGGTGGTGAAAGGCCAAAGCAGGGCGGAGGTTTTGGACAGCTGGGTTGGGAAGATTGGTTTCACCCTGAAGCTGCATTCGGACTTTGATTAAGTCAAGTGGGTGGGTTGAACATCCAGCCACAATCGATGCAATACCTCCTTCAACAAATCCTTTAACTCCCATTTTTAATTAATCTCTTTCAAAAAAATCAAAACTTTTTTGATGTTTAAAGCTTGATTCTTTAAGCTTTAACAATGAACTATGTCAAATACACAAAGAATGAATTTGTCAGCAAAAAAGAATATGAAATTGATGAAACTATTGAGACCAGTTGGAATTAGGGTTCATCTCACTGGAAACCAGGAGATGGGAATGAAGACCAAAAGCTATTGAAGAAGAGTGAGGAACGCTAAGCCTTTGAGACATATGCTGGGAAAGAAACCCTTTTTTATGTTTTTTTTTTTTTGGTGACAAATGAAGAAGAAAAGTGAATGGGATGGTTTGATTGAAAGAAGGGAAAAGAGTATATATAGCAGCGGGGGCGGGGATGAGCCGAGGCTGGTCGGGTCGCGTGGGGGTTCAGCGAAGCTGCGAGGGCGGGCAGGTGGAAATTCGGCTGTTAAGCGAGATCTTGGTAATTTGGTCTAGGGCTAGTTGTTGTATACGCGTTTGCCCGTTGCCCATTTGGGCTTTTTTGTTTTTTTGGGTCTTAATTCTTCGCCTCTCATTTAAGTATTCACCTTTTTATTTGGAAAGTTATTTAATGTGTACTGTAAATATTCTTTCTTTCTTAGTAATTTTTTTTTTATTTGGTTGCCAATTGACAAGGTGGGCTTGAGCCTGCCACGAGTCTATCAGGTAGAGGGCTGGTCCAAGATAGTTTGAGGAGTTTTTTTTTGGTTATATTCAAATTCAAATATATGACTTAATGAAATAAAAATAATTATATTGACTTTTTTTGTGTGTTTTGTTTATTCTTCTTTTTCTTTCTTTTTTGTTTTGTTGAGTCAATGACTCAATTGAAAAAAAAAAATGTTTCATATGATTGAATGGTACTTTCTAATTTCTATATGCGACCTTTTTGCTCTTTCATTTCATACTAGTTCATTTTTTATGTTATTTTGATATTTTCTTGTGCAAATAAGTGATCTGTCATAATTTTGACCAATTAAGAGGTTAAATAATTAGAAAAAAAAATTAAAGCATCAAAATAATGTTTTTATATAAAAAGAATATAAGTCAATATCCAAGTTAAAAGACTCATTATTATTATGAAATAAAAATAAATAACTTATACGGTATAAAGTTTGGGTAATTATTTGATACATCGGCGGTGTAAATTTTGGACTCCACAAACTGGTTGTGGAGTTGATATATGTCCATTGGGTAATTATTTGATACACCGGCGGTGTAAATTTTGGACTCCACAAGCGGGTTGTGGAGTTGACACATGTCCATTTTTTTAATTAATTAAGTTTTAAATATTTCAATTTAGTCCCTAGAGGACACATGTCACCCTTCAGGACCCGCTTGTGTAGTATGTTAAACTCCACCGCCGATGTATTATATAATTTGCCATGTCCTTTTTACATCTTTAAATACATGTGTATATTGTGATTGAAAAAAAACCATATAAACTAAACCTATTTTTTGTGCCAAAAAAAAACTAAACCTACTTTAACGAATTGAGCTTTTTCATACTTAATCGAATTTAAGTATGACTATAAAAATTTCTTCATAACAAGTTGATTACTATAAAGTATAAACATGTTATGATTCAAATATTGTTACTTGCAAATTGCAAATTCTTATGTCAAAGAATATTAATCATCCTTAACAACTATAGAGACTAAATGAAATTAAGTACTTGTAGGTACAAATATTAGCTAAAACATAAATTTATCTGTAATTAGGCTCAATTATCAACTTGCACCAACAACGTGTAGCAAAAAAATAATAATTTACAAGTCAAAATCACACATTTTTATCTGTCAAAAAGGGATTGAAAGGAAAAAAAATACAGCTCGTCACATAGATAATGATGGATAGAAATACAGGGAATTAAAAATTCCCAAAACTTTGCAAAAGATGTTTGAACAAATCTCTCCTATTCCTAAATCCTAATTAGTTAAGTGACATTATCAATTAAATCATCAAACTTCTTCAAGAAAGTTGGGAAAGGTTTGGCCTTTAGAAACTAATAAAAAGTGACAATTTATCGTCAATATTCAATGATATAATAAAATAAAATAAAATAAAATACTAATTGAAGGGTTAGAAATTAGAAGTGTCTAATGGAAGAGGGCAAATGCTACCATTATTGACTAACCACTAGGATTTGCTCCTTTCCCACTTGGAACTTGGAAAGTTAAGTTGAGGCGTTTGCGGTCCTTTAAAGGCCATCCACGTGTCGTTAGTTAATTGAGTATTGAAAAAATATATCAAAGGGTGGACTTGACTGACCGGGTCAGGCATGACCCAATTTTTTGGTCAGTGTAGGTTGGATTTGGGGCAGGCTTTTCAGCCGCTTGACTCGTGGCCTTGTGGGATTTGGTGGCTCTATTTGTTGGGCCCACTTTATCAAAAAGTCAATTGGTAAAAAGAATCACGTCGCCTGAGAGATTCGAACTCTCGCGGGAAAATCCCATGTACTTAGCAGGCACACGCCTTAACCACTCGGCCAAAGCGACGGTTTGTTTAAGCTCGCATAAACAACATATTTAACTCTTCTTAATATTTATTTGCCCTCGAGGAAAGGTTAATTGATGATGCATGATGGAACAAATGGGGAATTAGATAAATACTTACAAATTAGAACAGGTCGAATTCTAAGTAGAAAAAAATAAAAAGAAAGAACATGTCGAATTTTTAGAACATTAAGGAAATGAAGAATTAAATGGATTAATAATAGAAAGTGGAACATATATATATATACGGTTAAATTATAAGAAAGTATATATTCTTATTCATCTTTTCTGTCATTCATAATGCATGGAGCTTGAATACAAATTTTATTCGATTCTTTTCCATTTATAATTTCTTTTAAATTAGCTTATTTAATTTGCATTATTGCATATTTTTAGCAAATATTCTTACAAAATTGTGCTTCATGTTTTTTAATTAAGCATACCATGGTTACATGTAAAGATAAACTAATTAAGAATATTCAATTTAGGAGGAAAAAAAGAAGAATTACATAGAATTGATATAGTAGTATCAGTTTACTTTTCGCTTGTGTCATATTTAAGACAGATATATTAGAAAAAAAAGAAAATAAAAGAAAGGCCATTAGTATTTTCCAGCCAATATATGCAAAACTAGATCACCTTTTTGAATGTGGAATAATATGGTTTTTGTTTGATAGATGATCATTTAGTTTTGCCAATTAATGGATTTCATTCCGAGAATAATTCGATCTGCTTTGAACCGTCAAAGGGAAATCAGACATTCTTAAATGAGTGGAATGCAAAGGCTTACAAATATTCTTTTCTTCAAAAGGCAGTGGTTCGCTTTCGTTGCCGCTCCTGGCCAACCAAAACATTGGCCAAAATGCTTGGAAGTTGGAAGTTGTGGTTCTTAATGCACTTTAAATTGGTCCATTGTTGGTTTGATACCATTTCCCGGGTTTGGGTTTAAATCATATCAAAATTAATGACACTATTACACCAAAGTTTTATTTATGATAACAAGGTCAGGGTAAACCGCCGATTCATTTTTGGATTTATAGATTCATTGGACTTTCAGCTGTGCATTTTTTGCAATTTACAGATCATCTATCAAATGAGAGATTACGATCAATGAGATTCGAATCTAGGTAGGATGTACGAAGAGTCCGAACCTAATACTTATGCCAACTTCGATTGGCTAAATTTAAGATTTTACTTTGAAATAAGGAAAGGCATTTTCTTATACATTGTCACATTATGTTTTTATATTATTGAAAGGGTGAGATTGCAGGGGAAAAGTGTCACTAACTAGAGTGGGAAATTAAAAGAGGTAAATGAACAGTAATAATGAATAGGTTGTAACTTGTTCATGTGAATAATGTCCATCCAAAGTGCTCGATTTTGTTTATATAATAATAGGATAATAAGGAAAAGTTTTGTACTACCATAAAAGGAATAAATTAGTGTTACCTCAAAAAAATTAGTACCACTAAACATTTTAGACTGGTAATGCCAAAAAAAAAAACATTTTAGACTGGCAGAGGTGGGCTTTCAGACTTGGAATTTGGAAAAGAAAAACATTGTCCGAGTTGACCCCAAATCGGGCTAAACCTGTGGGGCTAAACAGGCCGAGTGGCCCACGACATTTATCATCTTTAGTTACCATCACATTTTTGGCCCGTGTCCTTCTCATTTTCCTTCCTTTTCTTTTATTTTGATTTTTTTTTCCGGTATTTGAAGTTACTACTTACTAGAGATTGAATGGAAGAAATTCAAAATGGAAAATCTATTCTAATTCTTATTTTATTCATTCACAAAATTTGAAAACGGTGTTTAAAAAAATATAATATTTTTTTGAGTGAGTACATGTGAAATCTCATTATAATCTGAATAAGACTGCGTTTAGTAGAACCATGTGGTAGATCTCTATATTCCCAAACATCTAAATGAGAAATTAACTCAAAATTAAGAAATAAATAAATAAACAAATTAATAAATCATCTACCTACGAAATACACAAATAAACAAAAATTAATTACAAACTAAACTCACATTCCGTGAGACTTGATCCAAAATCTCATGATTCAGACACGATACACCTACCAATTGAACTAACAACTCGGATACAAAGATATAGTATTAAACTACCTCCACTTCAACCCAAATTATTAGTAGTATTATTATTTTTCCAATTATCCCTTCAAAATCCCTGTGAGACTGAGAGGTTGTGACTCATTGCACCATCAGCTGGAAAGTAGTTGCAAGATAGAAGGAATCTGTCAGCAGCCCACTATCATTCCATTTGCTAAATGCGTCCTACCTTTCTCTCATAAACTACAAACAGCAAAAGCATTCCAAGTTATAAAAGTTAGACACGTGAAAGCTTTTAAAATATTGAGGAATAAAATTACACCTTTCAATTTTCATAGTGCTAATAGTAAAACTTCTTGTACTAGTTAATATATATACTTCAATCAATAAAAATGTGGAGTTTGGGAGTGGCCCTACTCACTTAAACCTTTCGTTTTCGCCAGAGAACAATGGAGACTCATGAAGTTCAATTGTCAGATTGGACATGAATGAATATTTATTGCTTTTTCTAATTTGGTTGCTATTTAATGCAATGCTCTGCTACAAATATTCATCTCTTAAATTTACATCCTTGATCATTGACTCACAAGCTTTTACTTAAACTTTTTCTAGAATTTTAAAGTAGGGTATGTTTGGTGCATGCCATATGTTTATTCATTTATATTTGTAAATTACATATCATCAATTTCAAGTGACAGATTCCAATCAAATTTTAAACAAACATTGGTGTTAAATAGTTATATATATTGGGTGTGCTATGCTTTATATAACTATTTTTGGTTAACATGCATTGGGCCATTGTTACTGTTGTTTTGGTCAAATGCTTGAAGAAAGCTAGAAACTTTTGTTGTGGTGTTCTTTGTTCCTTGCCACCTAAACTTCCTTTTTATTCTTATGCAAAACAAAAACCTTTTTATTCTAATTGATATAATTAATAAATTGTTAATTACACCCCCGTTTGTAGGGGTAAAATTTAAACCAGGAAAAAAAAATAAAGAAAAGAAAAAAGGTTTATGTGGGTTAATTTTCTTTGGATTTATTCATTTTTAAATAGAAATGGTTATGGGAGATTATTTATCGCCAAAAAAAAAAAGAAAAAAAGAAATGGGGAATTTTTACTCTAAGCTTAGCTCAGCCGAGAGGGGAAGCTAAAAACTGTAAACAGCAAAATCCGTTGTTACACATAAGATTGAGAAAAAGGTTTTGTCTTTAACACGACAAGACAAAATAAGAAACCTCCGTAAAAATTAATAATAGCAAACGGTCAAATTCCTTTCTCTCTTTCAGATCCTCCCAGATGCTCAAATCCTCTCCTCACTCTCACCCTAACCACCACCAAAGTTTCCCTTTTTGCCCCTCCAACCACCACCACCGTCACCGCCACCGTCGTCGCCGCAGAAATCTATGTATAACAAAGCCACCGTCATCTTAGGTTTTCTCTGTTCAGGACTGATCCTCGGCGCTGGCTAAATAAAAGTGGGCTAGAAACAACTTTTTTATTTAATATTTTTTTCTTAAAAATGCTGGTTCCTGGATTTCTAGGGCTCAACGGCGTCGTTCTGGTGTCGTTGCTAGTTGTTTTTCTGGTTATCCGGCATAAGTTGAGGAATGCAGCGGCTAGGAAAGAGGAGGTTACGAGGTTGATTGAAATGGTATCGCATGAAACTGCCGTGGTGGAAGCTCAATCCACTGCTGAGTACTGTTACTATCCCAAGTACCAGTGCGCTGTTTGCTTTGCCCCTACCACCACCCGCTGTTCTAAGTGCAAATCTGTTCGTTACTGGTTCGTTTCTATTTCCCCCTTTTCTGGTTCACATTGAATTTAACCTAATTCTGCACACATAAAAATTCAATTTTGGCCAATTTCTTTTGTGGTTGGTAGAGAGTAGGAGCTGCTTAGTTACTTTTGACTTTTAAGAATTTACAGTTAAGAGTAATTGTAGCTGTTGAGGGTCAATTGAATGATAGGAAAGATGAAAAATTTATTGCAAATTTTGGGGAGGGTGGGATAAATGTTCGAGGGGAGGAGGTTATAGCCTTGAATTTTGATAAAAAAAAATGATTGGGATTTCCACATTGTAGTTGGATTTGAATGTTGCTGATAATTGAGAATGGCAGTTGACTTTGGTCAAGTTTTCACTTTAAGCCCCTCAAAAGCTCCATACGGTTAAGGTTCAATATTCGTTTGCTTATAATATTGATTCATTAAAGATTAGGTAAAGTTCAAGCTAAATCACTTACATTTCCCCAGGAAATAGTCAGTATTGTTTTATCAGATTTATTACTTGGTTATTGTGTGGCTGTGTTCTCTGTTAACAATCACGAATTCATGATAGTGGTCTTTATTGGGATTTCATTTAGAAGAAAGTCAGAGGCCTCTTCTCTTGTTATTTAGCAAGTGGTTGAGAATTGAAAATATACTTATCCAAGGATGTACATTATGTGGATTCATCTTAGAAATGCAGGCTGTGTTATGTGCTAATTAGTAGTAATGTCTGGAGTCTGGACCACTTATTGTAATGTAGTTTGTAAGTACTCTCTTTGCTAGTAACTTACGCATTCTACTTAGCTTTTGGTTTTTAGCATCATTCTAGCTGGTAAATGTAGCCTTTTTTGATTTATATAGCACATACTCCATGATAGAAAGAGTGCTCTAAAAGTTATTGATGAAGAAGGAAAAGCCCTGTCTTCGTTTACAGATTCCCTTAATTAAATTTTCATTCAACTCGTGGGTTGGCTATGAGTTTCCATCCTTTTTAAATTGGCTGTATTTTGGCATGTTGTTATCAGCTAAATATCTTGGTCCATGACATATAACTTATGTTTTGAGTGCTATGTCCTTCTCTCTCTTAGAAGTGGGAGATGGTATTTATCATGATGCATTGAGAAGGAAAATTACATTGTTTGTCACTTTGTTTTCCTCCCTTACATTGCACTCTCCAACATGAAAATTCAAGATGCGTAAACTCTTGTTATTGTCTTTAGCAGTGCTGCTGATATTCAGATAAGTTTTTGTGCCAGTTCATCCTATTTTGGTATTGACTTCTTGTTTTGTCCTCATTTAGTTCTGGTAAGTGTCAAATAATGCACTGGAGACAAGGCCACAAGGATGAATGTCGCCCCCCGACTGATTTTGCAGTAATGAAAGAGTCTGGAATGCACAGTAATGATTCTGAGGTGGAAAGTGTATTTAAGACATCTTCTGACACTTCTTCTGTTGTAGAAGAAGAAGATGCTGATGGTAATCTCAAGCCCCATGCAGATACCAAACGGACACGTAATGGTTTTGCATTGTTCAGTTCCTCATCCTTAGCTGGTGTCAGTCCATCTACTGCCAGTCATGAATCATTTGTAGATGTTTCTCCCAGCAGGACGCTTCTCTCTGGCCCTAATGACAAGCCAGGGAGGGAGCTTCCTAGTGATTTGGCCACTGCTATACCTAGAAGCAAGACTGCTACTAAGAAGATGGAAGAAGCTATCTCGCCTTCTTCAGAGTCTAGTTTGACCTATTCTGTAAATAATCTGAGTAAGTTAAATAAGAAGAAATCACCTCATAATGATGAAGAGGTTGAACTTAGAATGCAGTTTGCTAAAGACAATAATCTCATGTCTGATGATGTCCATTCTGCAAAAGTTGTCTGTAAGAAGTCAACTGGTGTGGTTTCATCCGAAATGTTAGTTACTGATGCATCCAAGAAAATTAACTTGACACCCCAGAGCTCTTCACGGTCTAAAACTGTAACTAAAGATAGGGAAGTTGATTTGCAGCATTATGAAAGCAAACAAGTCCGAACTTCCTCTTGTAGTGCTTCTGTTGATCATTCATCTTCAGCTGCTGGGGGGCATTCTCTTCCCAGTTCAAACTCGGGCTTGCCTGCAAAATGTAATGATTCCCCCACATTGCCACAGACTACAAGTAATGGCTTGAAAACTTCAATGCGGAAGGTTGTACAGCAGTTGAAAGCCTCTAAACAGTCAAAGTCTCATCTTTTTGGTTTTGGTAATGAGGTTAATGGAAAACATAATTACAAGGTAGTTTTCATATCATTATGTGTTTTTATTGAGATTTTTATACTTGTGCTATGTCATATTGTGACCTGTAAGCAACTTTTTGCTCTGGTTTGACAGATAATCTTCCCATATGAGCTATTCATGGAACTTTACTCTTATGATGCTGTGGAACTATGCCCATTTGGCCTTAATAATTGTGGGAACAGGTAATCTTGATATTAGGTATTTATTTTGGCTCATATTTCCATTCATCGAAGATAGGTTTCAAATAGTTTGAATTCTGTGAAAATTTTCACTGTTGCTAATTCAATATGCCAAAACTTGTGCAAAGTTCTTCACCTTTAAAGTTCAAGACAGGTAAAATTCATACTTGATGCTTGTATATGATTTGTCATGGAGTTTTCTACCCCCCAAATAGTACTTAGTATGATTTGAATTGTTTTGAATTGATGAGGCCTGTTTTCTGTTCGATAGTCAATATTTGAGTTGTTAATTTCATACTTCTTTCTTTGGAAATTATTGCAGTTGTTATGCTAATGCAGTGCTTCAATGTTTGGCGTTTACTCGGCCACTGACCTCATATCTTGTCAGAGGACTCCACTCTAGAGCATGTGAGTTGCTTGTCTTGACTTTTTCATGGTTTGTTTCTTATTTATGCCTCTCCTCTTGTATGATGTTCATTGTTGCTGCACAGGTCGAAAAAAGGAGTGGTGCTTCATCTGTGAGTTTGAATGTTTAATTTTGAAGGCAAAGGAAGGGGAATCCCCTTTGTCCCCAATCCGGATATTATCCAAAATACAAAAAATTGGGAGTCATCTTGGTCCTGGGAAGGAAGAGGATGCCCATGAATTTTTGAGGTGAATCAACTGTTACCACTTTGTTTTTGTACTGTTACTGTATAACCTTCCCAAATGTGAATTAGACTTCACATTAGTGAGATGGCAGGTATGCTGTTGATGCGATGCAATCTGTTTGCCTCAAGGAAGCAAAGGCTGCAGGTCCTCTGGCAGAAGAGACAACTCTAGTAGGCCTAACTTTCGGGGGTTACCTTCATTCTAAGGTTGTTGAACTTTTTAATGCTACAGTAATGCATTCATAGAACTTATTGTTATTTGAGTGACAAGAAATAATTGTGATTTTTGCTATGTTTTTATTGACTTGCCATGATTGGGTTGTCAGATAAAGTGTCTGAAGTGCCTTGTTAAATCTGAGCGGTATGAGAGGATGATGGATCTAACTGTTGAGATTGATGGTGACATTGGAAGTCTTGAGGAGGCACTTGCACAGTTTACGGCTACAGAAATCTTGGATGGAGAGAACAAATATCATTGCAGTAGGTTGGTTGCCATTTTAATGTGCCATGTCATTATGATGTTAACATTTTTGTATATTACAATGCCTGTTGACCATAAGGCTTATTCTTCGGAATCCTTATTTTTAACGAACTCTGACTTGGACTTTTTTATTGTCATGTTATATTATGATGATTGCTGAAATCTCACTTTTGTCACATACTTTGTCCTAGTCTGAAACTTTTACTAGGATTGTTGCTGTGTTATGTTAAAAGCTAAATGTAGGAGTCATTGCAATTGTTTGTGCTTCTCAGGTGTAAATCTTACGTCAAAGCAAGGAAGAAGTTGACAGTATTAGAGGCGCCTAATATTTTAACCATTGTTTTAAAACGGTTCCAGGTATTTCTATGATAGCAAGTTCTATAATTGTGCTTCTATGCGCTTTATTTGAATGCCAGCTCTTGACCTACCATTCATGTTTTTGCAGTCTGGTAACTTTGGAAAGTTAAATAAGTCAGTTCAATTTCCCGAGGTCCTTGATTTGGCCCCATATATGAGTGGAACAAGTGATAAGGCTGCAGTGTACAATCTCTATGCTGTCGTCGTTCACTTGGATGTTATGAATGCTGCTTTCTCGGGGCATTATGTATGTTATGTGAAGAGTTTGCGTGGGGAGTGGTTCAGGATAGATGACAGCACCGTATGTACATTTCTACTTCTAATATAATATTTATGGAGATTTACCTATCTAAAATCACCACGAGGTGTTTTATCATACATAAATCTGACTTTGTGTCGGCTCTTTTGTAGGTAATACCAGTGGAGTTGGAGAGGGTCTTACGAGAAGGAGCCTACATGCTCCTCTATGCGAGGTAATGTGTGGTTTTTGACCTTGGTTAAAAGGGTGTGTGTTTGTTTTCTTAGAAGAATGAATAACTTAGTTCTTCAAACTTTTAGGCACACTCCAAAGGCACCGACTTTGGTAAGAAGCAATCTTGAGTCTCATGGCGCGAGGGTCAAGAAAAGGAATTTGGAAGCTGTACCTTCTAGCCACAATACATCCAAGACAAGATCTGACTCTAATTTTTCAAAATTGGATTCCTCAATACCACAACGGAAGCATAAGTATCCTTCTGATATCTCAAACAGAAAGCACTTGTTTGATTCGGAAGATTGGAGATTTCCATCGGTGCAAAGAATTCCTCCAGCTGATTCATCAAGTGAGAGCTCTTCCATCTTCAGTGGCTCCGATGCAAGCTCTTGTAGCACAACAAGCACAAAGGATTCATCTAGGAGTGAAGACTTTTCTGATTATTTATTTGGTGAAATGGGACCTGAATGGTACAGCCGGTATGGGATTTCATCAGATTCAGGGGCAGAGATAAATGGCCATGCTCATGCTCGGTCGATGACCAGGGATGGGAACTCAACATTTTTGTACACTGACTCAAGTAGACACCGTAGAAGTAGTAGCAGTAGAGCCTCTGATTTTGAGCAAGGAGGCTGGTCTAACCTTTTTGATGTAAGATCATCCGGTATTTCATTTAGGAGAGCAAGTGTAGATGGATCAGCTCAAACGTTTTATTGAGGTTTGAGTTGACATAAAAGCGAGCTTTCGCCTTTCAGTTGTTAACTTTATTATTGATATAATTTTTAAAAGAAGTAATCGCCATTTTCATTTTCGTCCCTTAATTGAATCGATTTTGAGAGGTTTTGTCCAAAAATGATCAAATTAAAAGGTTTTGTCCCAAATTAAGCCGATTTGAAACATTTTGCCTTGTGTGAGCAATTAGCCAATTTATATGGATTAATAGTACATTAACAAACTAACCATTTGAATTTGCTGAAGACTAAAGCCACAACACCGAGCAAATGCCAGTGGCAATAACGATACCTGTTTACCGCTGCTGCCACAAGCTTAACCACCGTCTCTCCGCCTCACTTTCCTCCCTCTCAACCGCCAGAAAACCAATGGTAATTACCGCCAGCGGCTCCAGCGCCGCCGCCAACGCGGGCGCGTTCACCACAGTTAAAGAAACAGTAACATTCGAAAAAGAAATAAAAAAGAGCAAATTCATAGCCATCGCCGGTCCCATCTCCAACGAACAATCCGCTCTCTCCTTCCTCAACCAGGTTAAGGATCCGCGTGCCACTCACAATTGCTGGGCTTACAAGGTATCTAAGCCGACGCCATGTGGGTTAGTAGGTATTATTATCTGATTGAATTGAATTCGGCTCAGAAATTGACGTGTCAAACGGATTATAGGTTGGGAGTCAGTATCGTTCCAATGACGACGGCGAACCTTCTGGAACGGCTGGGAAGCCCATTTATTCTGCCATTGAATCTTCAGGTTTAGACAGAGTTATGGTGGTCGTTATTAGGTAAATTTTTCATTACCCCAATTTATAGCTCTCAGTTGATTATTAAAACTAAAGGACTATAAAAGAAGCATTCTTTTGAATGAATTTCAGGTATTTTGGAGGAATTAAGTTGGGAACGGGTGGACTTGTTAGGGCTTATGGTGGGGTGGCGTCGGAATGCTTGAGAAATGCTCCGACTTGTCTTGTAAAATCCAAAGTAAGAAAGAAAAAGCATTGTTTTTCAATTTCAAAATTGAAACTTAATGATTTCAATAACTTAAAATACTAATATTTTGATTGGAATTTTTGTAGGTTCCAATGGGTGTGGAGGTTCCTTTTGATCTTTTGGGAGTTCTGTATCATCAAGTGAGCATTTTTTCTTTTCATTCAAACTATGTCAATTTTCTAATTAAATTGATGTTCTATGGTTGATCTTTAGCTTCTGTTAGTTGTATGCATATGGTAATGTTTACAAATATAGAGTAGCAACTTAATTACCCCTTCCCTCTTTTAATTAGTATCCTAAAAATTTGCTTCATTTAGTTTCTCTTTCAACTGTTGTCTTCGTGTGTCACTGGGATGTATGGATGTCACTTTCCTGTTTCCTCTAATAATGGTTTCCTTTTGTTGCAAATGCATTCTTTCATGTTCATTTCTAAGCGGCTGTGTTGTTTTATGTGAGATTTATGTGAGTTTATTTTGACTTCCTCAACTTAATCGTTTATCGTGTGCTGTTGTTTTTCTTTTTAACAAGCTGTACTATATAAGACATTGTTAGACGCTTTGGGTCAGCAAAAACTCTGTTTTTCCTCTCACATGTTCTGCTTCCTTTACTTTTGCTCTGGATGTTTAACATGTGGGTATACCGAGGTGATAGCTAATTATAGTTGACATATGTAGTAAGTTGCAATCTTGTGCTTCTGTTGAATCCAGCTGATTATTGATCTATGCGGTCTTCTTTGTCCGAAAATGGGACCTTCCAAAATGTACCACATGGTGAATTGAATGTTTCACTGCATGATCATCTTGTTCTTCTTTGCTGCAGTTGCAATCTTTTCAAGCTGAGGACATCAAACAAGATTATGATACTGGCAAAGATGGGACAACCATGGTTTCGTTCAAAGTCGATTTTGATCGAGTAGAGAAATTAGAAGAGGCTATCAAAGACAATTGTAGCAGAGACCTTACGTTCTATAAGAGTTGAAATTGACTTCGATATTTACCAATATATATATGGAGAATTTCTTGGGATTTTCCCATTTGGATCAACAAATGTAAAGTGTACACTATATCATTTTTTATAGTCCTAGTGTTCTATAACATTTGACAGAAAATGAATAATACTAATTCATTGAGGGAAGCGAGACTTTCCATTTTTGATCTTGGGTCTATCTATGGCCATCTTCAAAGCTCTCTTAAGCATCCCTATCCCTTCATTTCCAGTAAGCCCTTTCACCCACAGCACACTTCTCTGTCTTCCTCCTATAAACACCATCTCTGCCCTCACGATACTCCCTTTCACCGTCTTCACTGCCTTGGTGATATCAGATATCAGCTCTGTCCGGTCATCACAGCTGAATGTAACCTTCACCAAACTCTTATCACTTTCACAATACCCCAAGCTGAGGTTGTCTAACTCACCAGGGAGTGCAGCACGCTCTCCACTCCCACGGCGAGCTGCTTTCATTTCTTTCACTCTCTTTTTCAGTTCCCTTGCCTGTTTGATTGTCTCCCCAAGCACAGATGCCTTGTCCATCTATTCCATGAAACAAAATGAATGCTAAGTGCCCTTTCATTAACGGTAAAATGTTTTTCATTTCTATGTAAGTAGTATTCAAAGACTTTTCATCAAACAAAAGATAAAACATATATGTATGTGTTTCTCTTAATCACTTACTTTAATCAAGTTTGGTAAGATAGAACGGAGCATGTCATATTGTTGACTGATACGCTTTCTTCGATGTCTCTCGGCAATTTTATGTTTATAGGCATTGGCTATGCTAGACTCAGCCTTTGATTTTGTCTTCCTCGGAAAACTTTTGAAGAGGCTGGGAAATATTTGTTGGGGAAGACTATTTGGCCTTGAGCATGACGCTGAACTAAAGTAACCTCCAAGAGGTTGTAAAACTTGTTCTATCTGCAACAAAAGAAATCAGAATATAGAACAGTTCAATTTTAAGACAAATTGCTTCATATAAAAGGAATGAGAAACTGGTAAAAACTTAAAATATTTACTTGTTTCAGATGAACCATGGGGGGAGCTTCGAGGAGAAATTGTTCCTTGTTCCTTCCAAAGAAATCCAAGGAAAAGCTTTTAATCTCTGGGGGTCGAAATAGCTAGAGAATTTTGGTTTTTCAAGGTTATTGCGTTTAACAGGTTTTATATATATATATAAGACATGTATTAAGGGCATGGTATCACATTTACAGCTAATAAATGAGAATCAATGTATCAATGATGGGCTGATCATTTTTATCTTATTTCTAAGATCTTGTAATCTAAAATATCTGATACACTCTCTCGTAACATTTAATTATAGTAAGATATATGATATATTGGAATTAACCTCAAATTCTTTTCATTTCATTAGAGAAAATGAGAATTTTTGTGCTATCTTTCTTGCAATGGTTCACCAGGCCATGAAAATAAGCAACTATAAGGTCCTATAAACTATATTTTTAGGGTTCGTTTGACCCAACTTATTTAACAGCTTATCTATTGAAAAAAGTTTAAGTTGGGCCAAATGGAAAATCCAGAAATGCTTTTCAGAAGTGCTTTTCAGTTGTTTTTGAACTAAAAGCCAGAAGCTCTAAATTGTAGTTTTTTCCGGAATCACTTTTTCAGAAGAGCTTTAAACTAGGCTAAACGAGCATTTAAACTTGATGCCAGTAAAAAAAAAAAAAACTATATTTTTAAACTTAACTAGGCCATGGCCCAGTTAAGAAATCTGATTCTCCTTTAAGAAATCTGATTCTCCTTTTATATATGTTTTGGGCCTCAGAAATGGCCCAGGTCTGAACAATTCGTTTAATATTTGCCTAGGCCCGGCCCATAAATAGCAAATCTTCCAATTCCAGAACGGTAACCTTCCCCCCAGATAAAAATTTTAAGACAAGATGACAAGCGTTCTTTCCATTTCTCTTTCTCTCTCTTCTCTGTAACTCTTCCATCGAAGAAGAAAGAAGAAACAAGAAAGAAAGAAGAAGAAGAGAAGAGACAAAGAAAGAAAGAAAGAAAGAAGAAAGTATTGAAAAAGAAAAATAATTAATTTTGAAAATGGGGAAGCTTCTTTGCGAGGATTCAACGAGCGTTGCGGATACATTTCAAACTTCATCCCCAACGGTACCTTGGAGGGCGGCGGCTCTCGAAGACGTCGATCTAGTTGACCAGGCAACCACCATTGTCACGACGGCCGGCACGTGGGAGGACGTGATGGGCCTGGAAGAGCAACAGAGACGGCATCTTACAAAACTCGAGGCCAAGGGAGTGCTATGGAAGCACCCGAAAGAACATGGCTCCTCGGTGGTCTTCCGGCTTTCTCACGGGGGCGATGTGTCGGCCGACGGAAACTGCCTCTTCACAGCTTCACAGAGGGCGATGGCGGCGCGTGAGGTAGACGCGCGGGATCTGAGGAGGCGGACGGTTAAGCGGTTCTTGGAAGATTTCAGATCTGCCAAGGATGAAGAGAAGGAAGCGACAAATGAGGCAATTAGGAACATGTATTCGCCAGATCTGAGAAGCGGTTGGGGGGTTCATGTTGTTCAAGAAGTAAAGTTGTTAGCCAAGAAAGAGGATCGCGTTGCGTTGGATTCCGCCATTGACGAGCTCGTCCAGCTAGGGATGCAAAGAGAAATGGCGGCCGAATCAATTTACAAAGAGAGATGTATCCCCGTGAACGATGGGTGGAGCTGGGCCAAGTACATGTCAATTTCCGGTTCACCTGATGACGATGAATATGACATCATCACTTTGCAATATACAGAGGAGGGATTATTATCTGTGGACGAGAGTAGAGAAGGTTGTCATGGAGCTGCATTTGGAGATGACATTGCGATCGAAAGTCTTGCAACAGAGTTCAAACGAGAGATATATGTGGTACAAGCTCATGGATCAGATGCTATGGTTGACGAAGACAATTGTGTCTTCTTCCTTCCGCATCGACCCAGGAGTGAAATTTGTGAGCCTCCATTGTTTCTCTTCATGAAAGGAACAGGATGGTGCGGTGCTGGAGCTGATCATTATGAACCGTTGATAGCGCATGCTTCTTCACCACTTTCACAATCCCAAGGCAAGGTTGCTCTTGTGCTTTGACTTTTGACTTTTTGAGGAGATTCAGACCAAACAAGTTTTGTTTTGTGGGTTAGAAATCAATTAGAATTACTTCCCAATTTTTTTTTTAATTGCATAGCAATAGCATTCTTCTTCACCATTCTATTTTGGGTTTTGTTGAGAATTGGTCTATCAATCCTTGGCAGGCATTTAGTTTGGTGCCACCTGAAAAATTTGAGAGCAAATTTTGTTGAGAATTGGTCTATCAATCCTTGGCATTTAGTTTGGTGCCTGAAATTTGAGAGCAAGCCTTTGTATTTTGTAGTGGTTTTGCCGGCTTCTTTTTGCTTTGGTTGAGTTTAGGGTCAGTGGGTTGTTGTAGTAGCGTTTAGGGCTGGAATAGTGCCTTTCTTGTTGTATTTTAGCTGGACTTTTGTGTCCATTCAATTCAATTCAATGATAGAAATGACCTTTTTTCGTCTGGCTAAAACAATATTTGTATCTCACTATCATCTTTATCAGTTTCAACTTTCAATGATATGATGATAGAAATGTCACACTTTCACTAAAGAATACTATTTGCATATATATTCTTATTGGCTTAATTAGGGAAATGAAATGAACTTTTTGTTCCCAAGAAAAGCTAACCCAATCCAGGAAATGTCCAAATCTTAAAGAAAATCCATTCTTGAATTGAACAGCCACGTAAGCTTAATTAAGATATGCATTTTGTTTGTTAATTATGAACATGAATACATGATAAACAAAGACTTTCCACAAGCAAAAGGAATTGCCAAGCAGGGATATGATCCATAATCATCTCAATTGGATTTAATCAGAGCATATAACTTATTAGTAAGCAATTTCCAGTATGTTAGTAATTTAAAACTAACTTGTTTTGCACACTGGACTGGACTGGACTAGCAGAACTTGAGAAAAATTATCTATCAGCTTGAATACTCAAGGAAGCTAACTGACTACTTGATGCTCTCAAGGACAATATTTACCAAATTCTACAGAAATGGAATGGTTATCACAAATTATGAACAGAGATTGAGACTATTTTCGGCTATCAAATCTATTATAACATACTAAAAACAGACAACTTACACCAAAAAACTATATACTAGTAGTTAATCATGAAGGAAAGCATATGTTCAAACACCATAACATTACTAGTAACCATTAAAGAACAAGAACTGTCAAGATTGAAGAACCGTACCATATATACTGCAATTTGTTTTCAACTATGAACTGCAAAACAAATTGTCAGCATCCTATACAAAATTTTGCTTTCCTGTTAAAATCCATTTAAGCACAGGGTGGACTGTGGAGGCCTTTTACCAAATACCAACCATACTCCCCACATTGACTTCCATCAATCAATATCCTTCAAATCAACATATATATCATCAGCTCGCTCAAAGAACTCCAAATCTTCCTCATTACAACCAACATTTCCATCACTTCCAGAATCACCATTTCCATCTCCATCCTCAGACTCCTCAATGAATTCTGGAACATTCTCAATTTTCTTTCCCCTTATTCCTCTGCCCATCATTTTCTTTGTAGTCCTCGCAACAGATTTTACTTTCTTCATTGCACCCCTTCTTTCACCATTGTTCGAAATCTCTTCTGTCACTTTACCTACATCGTTTTTCACATCACTTTCCTTCTTCTCATCATCATCATCTTCACTATCATCAGAAATCTCCACCACAGCAGGCATTTTCCCAGCATTTGCCCCACCGACCTCTTTCTTGTCACCCACGAAACTATCCTCAGAACAACCTAATGGGAAAAACCCATATCCAGAATAACACACAGCTCCGCTTCCTTCCTCTTTCACCAGCGAACTTTCCGGCGGCGCTGCCACCGCCAGTCCTTGAAACCCTCTCCTACAATTCTGACAAAGCAGGCAGCACTCTTCATACTTGCTTTCGTACTCATACATGTAATAGCAGTATGGACAAACAGTCCAAAATGTCCCCTTTTCGTTTCCATGTTCCAAAGGCTGTTGCTTTGGCTCAAATTTCCCACTTTCTTCTTGCTTCAGATCGTTCCTGTTGCACTCATTGAGGTAGAAACCCTTGTTAAGAAAATGGGCTCCCTGTCTTCCGTCGTTAGCCCTCCTTTTCTGGAAGGTTTGGCCTCTGTTTTCCGGTGTATGGGGACCAGAGCCAGCTACTCTCTTTTTACAAAAGAAGATATCAGCCATTGCAGTTTAATTTAAGAGTCTGCACGAGAACAGAGGATTTGGGTTGTGATAACGGGTCGGGTTTCGAAGTCGGATTCGTAGGATAGAAACGCAGGAGGAGGAGAAACAAAAGCCGTCGTGGGGGAGAAGCAACGACTCGGCGGGGCGTGAATTTGGCAAAAGCGGACTGATTTGGGTTGGATTCTTATGGGAAGGAGAGTTTTTGCTCTTTGTAAAGAAGAAAGAGAAGAGAGGGAAACCAACGGGGGCTAAATAATAAATAAAGCGCGGTGTATAAAAATTTTGAAATACCGAATATAGACATAGGCTGATAGCTAGTGTATGAGGATGTTTCAGTCATTTCAAAGCTGACATGGAAGTCCTCTGGCAGTGACTCTGACGAGTGACGAGGGAAGCAGATTTTCAACTTGAGCACGAAGAAAAAACAACCTGTCAAATGGGTCCCTTTCATCCATCGTCATCGTCATCAATTCAACTTTTGTTTTCTTATGTTATTTACGGTATTTACCATTTACTGGTACTTTAAGAAATTAAGAAATTAATATGACATTTTCTGTAAAATAAGAAATTAATAATCCTACCTACTCAAAAACAAATGAGAAT
The DNA here is from genome assembly GCA_001974825.2 of Corchorus olitorius. Taxonomy (NCBI): domain Eukaryota; kingdom Viridiplantae; phylum Streptophyta; class Magnoliopsida; order Malvales; family Malvaceae; genus Corchorus; species Corchorus olitorius. The sequence goes on from AWUE01019531.1 coordinate 138,273, forward strand.
ACAAAATTTAATTTGATTTCGTTTAGATTAACCTTTTAGTTTATGTATAATATATTTAAAACACAAACTAGTGAAACTGTGAAAGGTATAACTAAACAAAATTGGTTGCAGTAAAAAAAGAAAAAAAAAAGGTTGCTAGTGCAACTTCCTGTGTCTGTTATGTCTTGTTTTGTTGCTGACCAGAATTTGCTTTCTTTTCCGAAAGAGCAGGACTGAATGTGCATAAGTTCCAGTTGCAGCCACAATCAAAACCCCTATATAAGTGCACAGGGTTGTTGCGCAGACATAAAGATACCTAGACAATATTAACATCATTAATTTCACTACAAGCAAACTAAATAAGAACGAGAGCGCGAGTTATCCATGCAATCTCGACATCACCGCAACAAACTTGCATGCCCCAAGCACATTTCAATCATCTAAGGGCAACAGAGTTTTTTTTTTTCCCAATAACAAAAAAAATAGAGTTGGAAAACTTACTTGGGTGAGAAAACACTCCAAACAAATAAATGATTCCTCATTAGCAGCAATACGACTGTGTATGCGGTTAACAGGATTGAATTTATGACCAGTGGAACGAGGCAAGGAAAACCGAGCATCATCATGAGAAGATCTCCAGCCTCTGCTTTCTCACGTATCATGAAATGGGCCATATTCTTCATAGAGATGTACATTACCAGGCTAAGAAGAGTAAACATGGGTGATGCGTAGGTGATCATAAACATTAGAATGCCAGAAAGCAGTGTTGAGTGACTTGATATGCCCTTGCAATGAGTAAAACAATGTTGGGAAAGTCAGATAATAATTTCGACATCTTGAACATGCATACATAAATTTCGAATATGTCTTTCATCAAAATATGACAGATTAAAATAAAAGGGTATGTATTCAAGTGAAAAACAAGAAAGGGTCTACATACAATGAAAGCTCCAGCAACATCTATTGTAGCTAGAGTATTACTGTTCCCTAGAGCAAAATGACCAGCCATTCCCATGTAGTACAATGCTGCAATCTAAGAAAATAAACCAAAAACCTGACATTAGTACCAGAAAACCGTTGGTCAATTACGAGTTCTTAAAAGAACTTCATACCTTTTCATCTTACATTTCTTCTGTTTATGGGCCTGATCTCTAATATTTGATTTAGAACAAATTTAGAGGTTCTTTTACAATTAGAGCTTTTAAACCTTGGCAATTAGCATGCTCCTTCTATCTAAAAATCTCTCCTTAAAAAGTTCAACAAGACTGCAGTACATTTATCAGAATAATTAAATATAAGGAAGCAACTGACCTCTATCCACTCTTTTCGATGTGCTCTGTCACCAGCAAAATAGTGCAAGCTGGCCAATATTTGCACAAGGAGCAATAATATGGGTGTTGAGTTTATTGGCTGTTGAAGCAACAACTGCAGAAGACACCAAGAATATATGTATGCCCACCCAATCACATATAAAGAATCTTTTAATTCCACAAATGGAAACTTCTCTTGAAAGCTCAGAAAACTTGGAAGTGAGAGGGCACTATTATCAGTAGGGCGAATCTTATAGGTTGAGAAAGGAATAAGCCATGGCAAGGACACAACAGTCCCAACTGTGGCAGCCAGAAGAATTGCATAGATTATTTGTGCCAATAAGGTAGCACCATAGTTAGTTGACGAAAATGTATAATCTTGATATCTTATGATATGCAACAAGACCAGCAATGCAGATGTCAGAAAGCTAAGTCTAACCATCTGAAACAATTTTCCCTTTGAAACTATTGAAAATAGAGCAAATAAACCTATGGTGATCACCAGGAAGGCAGATACTAGCTGAAGCGATTTCACATATTGACTCCCAGCAAGTTCAAGCCATTTCGAAATGTCAGGAAGACTGGTCCAGTTTACACCACCTTGATGCCAGCCTCGTAAAATCCTTCCAGAGATAAGCAATAGAAAGATGTAAAATATTCTAAAGTAACCTTTTCCACCTTGTCCATTCTGCAGGCTGAGAGATTTTTGCCCACCAACTGCAAAGGACTCTGCTGTTTTACGGAGTAATAACAGATAGAAAGTGGATATCATAAAAAACCATATATAATGCTCTTCTTCCACCATAGAACTTGATCCCATACTTGCAACAAGTACCAAGACAACACCGATAATGAATGTCTCATCTAAAGACCAACGATTCATGCTATTGTTTACATTGGATGGTTGTTGCTTTCCTCCCAGGTATGTTTCTTTGATCATCAAAAACATCAGGCTTGATAATATTATACACGAGATAAACATTGTCACAAGTCCAACTGCGAGTAGCTTAACCGGTTTCTGCCCAAACAATATACAAATCAAAAAAGGAACCGTCAAAGATAAAAAAAAAAATGAAAATAAGGTTAAGAGGATTGCATAAAAAAGGAAGTATACGTTTTGTTCAAACCACATACTGAAATTTAATATCACCAATTAGTTTTTATTTTCAAAATAGAAAAGATTTGAAAATTTTCAGTCAACTCAGCAACAAGTTAAAAAAATATATACATACATCAGTAGATCTGCGTGATAACCATTCACTCGCAGACTTCAGAAACAAGTAATATGCTGCTGCAGTGCTGCTGTAGTCTTTTTGGCTAGCAGCCCTATAAATTGGGAAACAACAATGTATTACGAATAATTTTTAGAGATTGTTTAATGATTGTGATGCTAAAAAAGTGTAACAGAGGGAACCCACTCGGAGTCTCTCTTAGACTTCCAGGAGCTGTGTAGTGCTGCTGCTTCCATATACATGCAACAAAGCATATTCTCTGTACTATGATTACACTCACTAGTACCAGAACTCTGATGACCACTAAATGCATCACAGGGGAAATTTCTGCATGGCAAACCTGGTAACTGAGCCTGCAACAATCTTAGTAACTGCCAAGAGTTCAACTCCAGAGCCCTCAGACGTTCATCCTCTGAATTTATCAAGAAAAAATTTCATCAGCTTAGATAGCATACAAATCTGAAAGGAAGTCACTTGTTTTCTAATTCATAACATCCTTTTTCACAAATTTCATCCCTATTTTATCACTTAGGAATAGAGGTAATAATTTGGCCCAAACCCCACCAGGTGTCAAATGCAAGTGAAGCGTATACTTTGCACTCTCCTACTGCACATTGTGCATAACTTTAAACGTGATTCAATAAGTCCAACAAAAAATATTATCTAATGGAAGATGAGTAAAGCAATGCATATTTGTGAAATATTATCATACTCCAAATTTCCACGAGAAAAATGCATGACATACGATATCATCTAGGAATAAGGTTGACAAAACTTTTGGAACGATTATATCTTTCTTTTGCCATATATTTTGTCTTTCTTTTCACAGCTTTGTGACCATTTCAAAGCCAATCAAGAGAGAAGTGGAGATAAACCTTTTAGAGAGTCAAAAGCTTCAGTAATAAGAACACCAACATTGTTTTTAGGGATTGGCACACCAAACAGAAGAGCCAAGGTTGGTGCAATATCAACCTGCATAAACAAATTATATATCTTAGTAGATATTTGTATTACACACTAAACTACAAAAACTAAAATAGCCTAATCAAGCAAAGCTCTTGAACCCTTATTTAATATCTTGAAGTTCTCATTACTGCTAACAGCAATGTTTCTTTCAAACTATCCGTTAACTATATGAAGATTAAATAACAGAAAGTAAATAGTTAAATGGAAAAAAAAAAAAAGGAAAGAAAATGAATAACAAAGTCAATAGGAGGCCATTTGAGCACTGTCAATATCCAGTGAAAAAAATTATGTACCCTATTAAATTACTAACGAAAAATGGTAACACTGGAATTCAGTAAGACATACGCATGCACTCAATAATAGATGGAGAGTTTGTGATACAGCTTGGAAACAAAGTACAGAACCACTAGAAACAATTAGTAGCAAAGAAATAATGTCGTGAGGTTTCATTTGTTTGATTACCTGCTGAACCACTGATGCATAGTCAAAGACATGATTCCTCAGGCCAATTAAAAGAGCTAATGAGTCGGTTTCTTCATATGAAGAACCTCCATGATTACCATTTTCAGTCATGCCATGATCACTTACTATCATCTGGATGTCAAACAAATGAAGATGTATCAATAGATCCAAATCACCAGATGCTTCAATGGCCCATAAAAGAATCAAACTCTTAAAAGCAACAATATCTCAACATATAACTGTAAGTAATTGCATTATATGAAAGCAAGATGCAGTATAAAGTAGTAAAAAGAATTAATCAGAGGCCACCAAATATCTCATTTTATTTATGATGATACCAGTTTTAAGACTGAGAACTAGTGATACCAGAATGAACCCATATTTACTTTCAAGTGCTATTAATGATATGGCAGCTTGTTAAACATCACATTCCCCTCATTAATTTACTTCCAAACGCTGATGTACTTTTCCACAACTGTTAATTACTGTCATGAATAAGAACTTGCACACATATAAGCACGCCTCCATCCAATTAGCTTGCAAAAAGCTTATGAATGTTTCACTTTTTCCATAAACATCAACAGCTGTCTTGTATATAAGCACATGTAAGCAAGCATTTTTAAGCATACAACCAAAATGCTACTCATGACCATCTAGTCCATATATCATTCCCAAACATTCATTGGCACCTCAATATCTTTCAAAATGGCGACCACAAAATGTTACCCACAATTCAAAATCCAGGTCTAATTGTCAAATAACAAACATCAAAAGTGGTGAAGCTAAATTCATGACTAGGTGCTCCAATTTTACTATGTTAAATTCTCCAATTTCCCCCTATATTTCAGGGCACTCTCTGTCTATACAACAAATTTTATCAATCTTACAAAATTCCAGAGAAGTAGGTACTTAATCATCATGGATTCTGTCACTGTACCAGTCTGAAATAAGTAATTCAAGAAGCACTAGATTATACAAACCAGAAGTGTCTGCCCTTGGCCGTTTTCTTGGGAGTTAATAGTACTTGAATGAATCAACTTCACCACCTCATCCATCTCCTTCAGTTTTGGGGCCATCAACACACTAAAAGAGATGAATGAACAGGCAAATGAGGTAACAATATAACTTGCAACCATGCAAATCAAAATGATATCAATTAGTAAATTAAAAAAATAAAATAAAATAAAAAACATGAGGCTCCAATGACAATGGTTTATGCAAATGTTAGCTATATGCATGGACATACACATTAGATATATCATGTTTATGCATTTAGGACAACAAACATTAGTCATTTGGGTTTGATTAAGATGCCCTATGCGAAACTTGAGGATGAGAAATGCATTTTTGGAATATGTTGCCTAAGAATCCAACTATAGCCAGAATCATTAAAAAGAGTGCAATTTAGTTAGCACAATGGAATTAAAGACATAATCATAGAAAGCAATACCTGCTCCGTCCACCAATATGTCCAACATGGTCCAAGCCTAGGTAATGCAGAATCTGGAAATAGCACCAAAATCAAAACTGAAAATAAAATTTCACATCTTACACAGACTTTTTAGTGACTACAGTATATATTGATTATCAGAGAAATACCCCAGAAAATCTTCATAGAAAGAATCAGAGAGATCACATTTACCACCGACACCACCAGAATTGTATGAAAAGGAAAGATGAAGCTGTAGCCATGAACTTTTTAAACTTAAAAAAGGTAGAAATACTTAAGTTGCGCCTTTTAGGTCTTTATTATATTATGTTTCTCCAGTTATAATAATAAAAATGGTAAATGAAAAACGACTAAGACAAACATCACAATAACAGTGTTACAAGATTCTGTTAATGCAATTGAAAAGAAACAAATCCTAACCAAAAGATTCCAGTCATCTCTACTAAGTTCATCTCCCAAATGTCGTGAAACATTTTGATCTACTTGCACAGTATCCTTAACCTGTATCAAGAACAAATTTAAGCAGAAGTCACAAATCAGTTTACGTGATTTTAATAATTTCAAAGACAAGGGATAGCATGACGAGAATGAGAGATACATAGAAGCTGCTAACACCATCATGCCTTTTGAATACCCCAGGGAACAACTTCAGCCATGTTTCATCACCAAGCATCACCATTTCCCAACCAATTCTGAAAAATTGACCTGCGAACTGTATGAGTAAAAAACGAAGTTGTACCCTGCAGCAAATTCATTGCCAATTTAAAAAGTCTTACCAAGAAGATTGTCGTCCGACATAGCCTGTGTGTTAAAGTTGAATGCAACATCCAAGAATCCACCAATTGCTCCAGAGACCATAGCCTACAATGACATGTTAATTCTGTGAGGCCAAAACCATATGCCTACAAAACACATACTTTTCCTCTATACCTTTAACTGGGAGTAATTATTACATAAGTTGTTACTATACCAATTATCAACCCAAAAAATCAGAATGAGAAACATCATAAATATCTCCTATCGACATGTATGGATCCGCATCTTAATAAAATTAACTTTTTCATATTCATGAAACCTTTGAAATGACCACATTGAATCCTGATATGTTAGGCTACTTGCTGATGTAAAAAGATTGATGTATGTAACAATTTATCCTCCAATAACATGAACTAAAGTCCATACCTTCAATCGAGGCATTGTAACAGTTGGAGGAGCAGCCTTAGCATGGTAACCGATAGCCAATCCACTAGCTAGCAATGACTGAGTATAAGGCATAGCTTCCAAAAATTGCTTACGAGGAGGTTTCCCATCCTTGCCGAGCACGAATTCTGCTGGAAGACCATCAATAACCTAAACTAAACTAAAATCCGTGTAAATTATGCAACACTTACTCAAATATATCCTTCAAAATTGAAAAATAAAAAGAATTACCATTAAAATCAGCCTATCAAATGAAGGAGGAATCCCCGACAACTCCTATATCACAGAAACAAGTTCAAGATATCAAAACAAATGGGGAAAAAGAAGTGCATAGTTTCTTTCCTTTTTTGTCTTTTTAATAAATTACTGATAGAACGAACTTGATATAATGATCTGAGTTGATCCGGAGGCTGGGTTACTTTGCTTCTATTCCCAACTGAGTCGCAAACCGGTAAGTGGAAACTCTCAGAGCCACTGAGGATAAAGCAAAGCTTTGTTGAGAAAATCAAGAGCAACTCTTAAACAGAAAATAAGAACTTTCTTCCATTTTCTTTTTGTTTTGACGGAATATTGTTTACCTGGTGCCGGAGAGAGCCGGTTTTACGGGGAAAAACCCGAAGACAAAAAGAGAAAGGCCGATGATTTGAATGATGACTCCGGTTATGATTATTAGAGCGAACTTGGTGCAGGTGAGTGGCGGCATTTTTGAGTTCGAATTGAGAAATCTTCAGAATCCCGAACGAGACAGAGGATTTAAACACATAACAAACCTTGGACTTCTTGTCTCAATGACTTTATTGCAAGGACATTTTTGTCCGCAGGATTTTTTTTTTCCGTCTTCCTTTTTTTTTTCCTTTTTCATTTTTGGCTCAACGGTAACTTCGGAGGGAAAATGATAAAAATACGTTAAAACTTGTTGGTTTGCTAAAACTTGCAAGGAAAATGTTGGTAAGAAATTGCACAAAATTGCCATATGAATATTTAGCCGCAATCGCGGGCATGGAAAATACAATTACGTGTTATACAATGGGCATCAACTAGTTACACCAATCTTCTTCCACATTACATTGATTCCCTTCCATCGCAACAATGCAAGGTAAATTACAGGTTTACAACACCCAAGCCAAGCCAAGCCAAAGCAACCCCCTTAGCATAAATATAAACAGGATAAGAAAAAGAGTCAAAAGACCCCAGCCAAGCATTCAACATTAGAAAACAAGGTATTCTCTAACTTTGTCTAACTTCCTTGTGTTCATGACTTCACATCTTTCAACACTCCGCCTTTTTCAAGCTCACCAACTAGATCCCTTAATGATGGAACCTTCATTGCCAAAGTCCTGTATAACCTAGAATATCGAGCTCGAGTGCCGTCTGCAGTCCTAGCTAGTGCAAGTAAGCTAAGAGCCTCAGGAAGTTCGGAGAATACTTGTTTCATTTCATCCAAGCTCATGTTTTCTAAAACAGATGGTCTTGGAACAACCCTTACGATTTCACCACCCTTGGGTTCCTGAACACGGGCTTCTGCTTTGATGACCAGTTCAGAATTCGAGTTTGCTCCACACTTGATGATAAATGGAGTTGTTGTTGAGCCTGTGTTGAATTGTAATACATTCCACTGTGCCACATCAGTTTCAGTTCCAGATCCCAAGTCTGCCGCCGATGGTTTTCGAGCATGGTATGTCTCTTGTATATGGTCATCCTCTTCATGGATGGACTGCAGGAATACGTGGCAGGTTAAAAAGTGGATGAGAAATGTATTTGAAATGCTATAAATGGTAATTGACTAGTGGCAATATAATATCGGGTTCAGCATTGAGGTTCCAAAATCTATAAAGCATTTGTACCGAATTTATCATTAAATACCTAAAAGTACTAAAAAAACTAACTTCTTACCTCAACTAGTCGCCGAGCATCAGCAATTTGCCTCTGAGCACATGGATGATCAATATCAAGAAGTGAGGGCATCCTTTCTGCAAGCTCATCTAGAGATGCTAGCAGTGCTTTCTTCTTACTTCTACCCATGCTGCTCACCGAGGATTGCCTCATTATATCCTGTTCCATATATATAAAAGTAATGTTAATGTTTTTATTATACTATATATTTCAAGTCATCTAGTGAAAGTACAAAAACTATTTTGAGAATATGCAACAACCTTGACTTGCTTCAGTATGCCATCAAGAGAAATCAGAGATGCTAGACGAGCATCTTCAGCTGCAGTAGAAGGATTCTGAATGGGTGAACTACCAGTCTCTAATGTTAGCAAGGCTGCATCATTTCTCATTTGTTGTAAAATCTAATCACAGCAAAGAAATAGCATTTAATCTATCAGCAAAAAAATTTTGGACAAAAACAAAAAGATGAAGTTAAGCTAGTTTCAGCTTATTTCCATCCTCATGCAAAATGCACCTAAGAGTGGTAGTAACATACTCCATGCTTGAAAACTAACTATAAGATATTTATTGGGTATCAAAACCAACTACCTTTCGCCGTTTGTGATCAACAGATTCAAGAGCAGAACGCAGTTTTGCCACTTGAGCAGCATCATCAGCCTCTTCTGTTGCTAGGGTGCCAGCAATATCCTGAAAAAGGAAAGAGACATCAGGAATAATAAGGGGGAGAACTGAGAAGTAAATACTCAATTCTAAGTGTTGTATCATTAAAAGATCTCCAAATTTATTATCTAAATTCATCTATTAGCAGGAAAATTTGGAAGATATTAGATATTGAGATCCTAATAAAAGTCTTTAAGATTGCATCCAAAAAGATATCTAAATTAACAATTTAAACCAACTTGATTGCAGTATTGAAAAGTTTGCTCTTAATAGTAGATAATTTGCAAATGTTGTACAATTGCACCCAAACTGATAGTCAAGCACTTAGTAGTCAAAACTAGCATACCTTCAAGTGCTGCAATTGAGAAGTAAAGACCCGCTTCGCATACTCGGATAAAAGCTGACCAAGAGCATCTGTATTAGGAGGCAGCGCAGCACCAAGTCCAGCCATCCAGCCATCCATAATAGCTGTTGAAAGAAGCTCTAGCTGACCAGTAGTTCCTCCAGATGTTTCATCCCCTGTTACAGAAAGAAACTCGAAGTTTTCTGCAAGCCAGGTTCTGATTTGCCGCTGTAGTTCACCAGCAGGAGTATGGACAAAAAGAGCAGCAAGAGCCTTGTTTCCAACTGCAAAACTTTTGGCTTCCTCTTGTATTTCTCTTAGTTTTCCGCCAGTAACCTGCTGCTGCCTCAGAGTATCCTGTTCATTCAATTGCAATCCACTTTAGGAAAACTTTAGTCACCATGCCACATCAAGATGTACCAACCAGGAAAATTTCACCAATATATTCTAAGAATGACACATTTAACTATTCAATTTATATCTTAGATTAATCAATAAAAGAAGCACCAACAGGAGGGGGCTAGGGTTCTCTCCAATCCATGTAAAGAAAAAGAACCAAAGACCTTATGGTAGCTTATACCTGATCAAGTCCCCGTATTCTTGAAACAACTGAAGACAACTTTGATTTCTTTTCTGGCTTTATATTTACTTTGAAGCCTTCTATCCGCTCATCTACATAGCGTACAGGAGATCTTCCAGGGCTGCTACTCCGGCTGGAACTTCGACTGCGTCCTGAACTAGGCTTTTCTAGAAAGCAATCAACAGGGGAAACCTGCAAACAGAAAGATGAGATACACATTCATCTTGAGAAGGTCACAAGTGACCATACAAGGTGGAGTGAAACCAATATCTGATATATAATATTACCTTGATGGACTGAAGCTCAGGTGATCTAGCAAGCAGAGATCTTATATATAAAATTCTAACACGGGAGACAAGCATGGTATCCATTACTCTCTTTGGTTCCATTTTCCGGATAAAAGCAAAAACGGCATCCCTTATTTCAGCAAGTATTTCATGCTCTCTAGAAGCACCTGCTTTGATGACTGCAGCCAAGACCTGCAACATTATAGATAACTTTAGCAGTCCAATTTTGCATATCAGCACTTTTTAGCATGCATGTATCAGATTGTTATATATCGATAACATCAAATATGAACGGCTATGGCAAGTTACTTATGTTGAATAATGAATAATAGAGATATATCAGATTATTCTAGCTCTTCAGCCAAAGCAAAAAGGGATCCATGCTTATAGAGAGCACAAAAATCCTTTTTCTATCTCGACTTTCTAAAAATCCCATTGCAAGGAAGTTGCTAAATATTTTTTCAGAATTACAATCATTCCTGATTTTCCTACGAAGAGTTTAGATATAAATAGTGAGAATACTTTTTGCAATAAATCCTCAGTCAACAGCCAAGAAACCTGAATGAATAAAGTACGACAAAAAAAATATAATAATAATAATACAGTGTAACTAATGTTACAATCATAGTTTAAACCAAAGAATAAAACCAGTTGTGAAGTTTACCAGCATCAAAAGCTTGTTTGCTCCATCTGAAATTGCAGCAATACTGTCATATTGATCAGGATCGAAGTCATTCAGTGCAGCGGTAAGATATTCTCCAGCAGGTGTGGTTTTAACTATCTCAGAACCTGCTTTAACCAAAGCACCTGCACCCTCACTCTTATCCATGGTCAATTGCGAAGGAACATCCATGGATCGTCCCTTGTTATAATCGTTCCTGTTTAAAGACAATCATAAAGGAGTTCAAAAATCAGATATGAATGCAGGAACAAAGAAAGGAGAAAAATTGAAGCTACTCTAAAGTGAAATAAAATTAGCACCTCCCAAAGTCCCGAGGCTGATTTGGTGCTCCTTTAGAAAATGGACTTGAAACCTGAATTAGATATTTCAGAGAAAAATCTTAAGATATTTCACAAACAAAAACAATAAAAGTAGCATAAATTGAGGGAACAAAAGATACAAGTTACCGCAAGGCTAATTATTGATGCTAAGCTGAGTAAAGTACTACAATCATGTTCATTTGACACAGAGTAGAAGAGTACCTGCGGTGATCCAACCGATGATGCCTTCTCAGTTAATCTATCAAATAATTTCTCATTTTCTTCATGCAACCTCTGCACAATAAATAACATTCATGTAAGGACAGAACTAGACGAGAGGGAGCAAGCCTGCCCTTATCATTTAAGTAACTAAAAGAAAGTATATAAGTGATAGAGTTTGAAAATAAAACTGCTGGAGTTGAAATATTTATTTCCAGAGCCACCATCAAATAGCTCCAGAAGGAATCAGGGGACTTAGTTTCCATTCCTATCAGTGATTTAAAAGGCAGTATTAAGACAGGATGTTAGATTAAGGCCTCCAAAGCTAAAATCCATATTATCCTTATTTAACCACTTAGACTCCTTCTGCTTAAATTTCTAATTACGTCACTACAAGCTTGCCTGCTCAAATCCCTCAACACTTAGCTTACCTAAAAAGGGATTGGCTGTCTTCTCCAAGGAAACATATACCTCCGCATCCAAATTCAGCCATTCTCTCAGTCTCACTTCATTTTGCCACATTTAGATTCTAGGATGTCCTTCTATATTGTCCTTCTTAAAAAGTCAATCATGCATTCACGACGTTCCTAATCTATACCCTAATAAATGCCACAAAACTATAGAACTTCAAAAGATAGTGCATTGAGGGTAACTTTGGCTAGTAAAAAAAGACTCTTATTAATTAATAGATAGATAGATAAAACCTTATATGGTAGAAAGATGAGGTGGGACAAGAATCAGTTGTTTACAGAGGATATGCTGATTTCTACAATATGAATAATACTTATATATCCAACAAAAGTAAGGGTCGACGTCAAAATTTTACAGATTATAATAAAAATTAGGAAGTTACGCGCATCATTTAGCAATGGCATTTCATAGTGAACAAGAAGATGTAAACCAAGGAATTTAAGGTGAAGTTCAGCAGACCTCAATAAGTGCATCACGTTTCTTGAGTTCTTCTTCAAGTTTCTTGGTTACAGCCGAAGAATCCATACTATCTGCTGCTGTTTTGGATGTTATTGAAACTCCAGACCCCGTAGCTGGGCTAGAAGACTTTCCTTCACTAGAATGAATGGCTTCATTGAGTTGTGATTCAAGACTTTTAAGTTTTGCCTACATGATTAAGGCATTATATTAGTAAAAAATTAAGTAAACATGAAATATCTTCATCTGTAGAACAGAAAAATGAATGTGTCAACTCCTTGATAATTTATTTAAACCAAGTTCATCTCCTCTCAAATATTATTTTCCCTAAAAGCATATGGATCCATCCATAGATACAACCACACAAACTGACAGATGCACACACATAATGACCATTGATCTGAAACCAACCTGCAGTGTCTGAATTGTTGAATCACGTTGTTGTAGTTGCAATTTTTGGTCTTGTTCCGACTGTAGCAATTGAGCTACTTGATTTCTGAGCTGTGCATTCTGTTCCTTCTCTATCTTATGCTTGTCAGCGAGCATAACATTCTCAGACTGCATTATGGTGTAATGCTCAAATAGTTTAGCAAGATGCATGCCAAAGATAAGAGAAAATAAACAACCGCATAAAATTGCAATGCACGAAAGCAAGAATGCAAGCCTGAACGGCAATTTTAAAATCCCCTCCCCTTCAAAAGAGAAAGGAAGAAGGAACAATTATTTTATTACCAGATCCTAAAAAAATTGCCCCTACACACAAGCATTTCTCATTTCATGAGGAAAACGTTAAAGAACTGATAACGAATACCATCGAAACCATTCTGTCTGATGACAATATGAATTAGCCATAAACAGAGAAAGGAACTTCCTTCAAATAGTTGAAAGCCATGAGGAAAGAGGAAAGATGAAAGAGGTCTAACACCACCCAAGAGCAATAATAATAATAATAACTCCGAAGTTAAAAAAACCTTTAGATCTGACTGCAGAGTAAATGAAACTTTCCACGCCTTCTGAACTTCATTGTATAGTAGGACACACTGATCATTTGCATCTTTAAGTGCTTGTTTTAGCCCCAAAACCTCTTGTTTCAGGTCTTGCATTTCCTTTTCCTTCTCATAGAGTTCCTTGCGTGCATCATTTGCCTGCAAGGAAAATTGCAAGCTTATAGATGTACACTCCAACAATTTTGCTGGCATCAATGATTCAAAGTGTAATGACCAACGTCTTGATAAATGCAAAATGTGCAGGGTAAAAATCCTTATGGACTTCAGCAAGCTAAAAACAGAAGAGAGTAGAGACAGCAAGTTAACTCTGTGCTTCAACTTTGTTTATTAGTGCTTTCTCCCATTTCCCTAAAGTTCTTCCTGGTTTCTCACGCAAACAGAAAAATCGACTTGCTCGTAGGAGAATGTTTTCCCTTCAAATAAAATTTACTAACTTGATTTTGGTTGCAGCAGGGTGTACCAATTTATTTATTAAGATCAGAAAAGAAGACGCAAGTTGCAAGTGAAAGATATAACAGCAACTTACAACATCTCTCCATTTCTTAATAGTATCTCGGTTTCCAAGGCTTAGCACTGAATTTCGAGCTCGTGCAGCAAAATTGAGAGAAGAAATTGTCTCAGAAAGATTTGCAGCATTTGGACAGATGTTAACTATCATCAAACTTTTTGAGTTACCCCCTGCAGAGAGAAGAATATTTAGAAAGACAAGCGGAAAACAGATGGAGTCATGGTTCTGGAAGTTTAATAAGTTAAGCTGAGGGAAGTTTACAAGGTGGAAGACAAGCATTAGACTTTTCGGTGCCATTTTGAAAGTTAACAAGGTGGAAGACAAGCATTAATGCAATCTTTTTTCAGTGCAATTCTGAGCATAATCAAAAGCCGTTAAAGCTATGCTAAAAAAAAGCGGTTAAAGCTCACATGTAAAATACCTAGTGAGTCTGCAAGTATATTTGTTAGCATTGAATTTTCATAAGGAATAGTATCTTTCTTTGAGGTCAAAGATGAAAAAACATCTCCCAACCTGCACATGTAAACATGGAGAAAAAATGGTGTGAGTAGAATCAAAAATATTGGCAGTCTGAAACTGAGACAGATGTCATTTAACATAATTGGATAACAAGCAGACTCTCTTCAGGCGCATACTCCACATAACTACTGGTAATGGCTTGACAGGTCATAGATACATTCACATAAGCACAAACATAAGGTTGGCATTGCTTATTTAATCAGCAATGGTTGTATAAAGCAGAAAAAAGGGCTTATAGTAGCACTCTATCCATAACTCCTTAACTGTACTGTACATAATCAACAAAAATGGCTAAGTAATACTGAACTTCTCAACAACCCCATTTGCCACAATAACTTTATAGCTAGACAGAGGAGCAAGAAAAAGGTGCTTCCATTTCAAGCGGTAAAAATGTTGCAACGATTAGTCATTTAATCTGCTCTCCTAATCCTTGAGCTTTTCAAAAGAAGAGGTAGTTGGTGCAAGAGAGGTACTTCAAGGTATGCATCTCTCTGTGCTTGATAAGCAAACAGAAACAGGATAGCAATACAAGAGAAAAGTAATAATCAAGATGACATACGCTGAAAGTGATTTCATAACATGCAGCAAGTCTGTCACACGCTCCCCACTATCTTCTTCTAAAATTTGGCCTTCACTTCCAGCCAAGTCAACAAGAGAAAGCTTGCTGTATAAATTTTCTCCACTGATTGCATTGTTATAATATATGTGCATGGTGATGATCCTGACAAAAACAACAAAAAAATCCACACATAATTATAGAATGACACTTGCGACAAAACCATAGGCCATAATGGAGAAAAAAAGGTAGAAAGAATCAATTGTTTTCCAACATGTCAACCGAAATGTCAGTATAATCATTTCGATAATACGTTCAACATAAAATGTTGTTTCCTGAAATAGACATTTTGTGCAAAAGATTGGACCATTCTGGTAATTGCCTATATGTGCAGTAAGTATTACTAATCATGCTAAAGTTGCAATTAAGCAAGCTGAGAAACAAGGAACAAGTATACTTTTCATAGAATTAACTTCATCAAAAACCATGCCCAAACTTTTAACCAGTAAAAAGAGGTTGAAGGTACAGGAGTTAGGTCGTACAAATGAGAAACATTGAACTTTGTTGTGTCACTTCCCCGGCTTTGAAATACTGCCTTCAAGACTTTAGAGAAGTCCAATGGGTTATCAACTTTTTCCTGCACAAGTTCTACAGAAGATCCCAATTGAATCTTTGGTAGAGTACTTCCTGATTCTGAGAGCAAATCCTTTATCTATAAGAGTATTTAAGGGGTCTGCATCAGTACACTTTGATGATAACATGTTAAAATGACCATGAAATAATAAGTACTCAAAAATCAAATATTTTAAACAATCAGTAGAACAAAAGTGTAAGAGTGAGAACGGTGAAAACCTGTTCATTGTAGAGATCAAAGGCTGTAACTGAAAAATTGAATTTAGAAGTTGAAGTTAAATCTGAGTTGGCTAAATCAAAAAGTTCCTCGAAACAACGAGCATATAAGCCACGGTCATGGCTAGATCCTTCCTGATAGAAATTAAAGCATGTCAAAAAAGCAAAACAGGGTATACAACATTAATATTACAGAGGCATGAATAGAAGTCCCATGAGACAAGGTCATCCATTAATGTGAGCACCTCCTACTCAGGCCAACTACCAACATGTATATCTAAAACATATAGTGTTACATATCAACCAAATCAATACAGCATACTTTGGACATTATAAACTTTGAAGAAAGACAAACAAATGAATAATAAAGATGCCTGAAAAGGCATGCCTTGTGAAACAAGGTACTCCACTGGAAGAAGTGAACACCACCACTTATGGCAAATGTGAACATATTGATTATTTTGATTTGTTAATTATCCAAAAAGAGATTATTTTGATTTATCCAACATATTTACAAAATAGGAAATAAAGTAAAGCGATTATCTAAAGATTATTTAAAATCGTAAATATATCCGAAGTAAATACGTAGGTATTCTAGTTTTATATTTATAGATACATACAGGCATACATACACATGTGCATGCATGCTCAACACAACATAGATAAATAAAGAGAGAGGGGTTATCAACCATCGTGTGTGTCTTTCCCGACCGAGTTTGTCCGTAAGCAAATATGGAGACGTTATATCCATCCAAAGCTGATTGCACAAATGGCTGAACATCACTGAACAACTCAGCTGCAGAGAAAATGTTGGACATCATATACTCAGCAACACACATAAAACTACAAAAGAAATAAAGCGCTGTCCGTATTTAGTCAGCACATATTTATTCATTTTCCTTCTTGCTTAAAATCAATACTGACCTTGTCCAACATGAGGGCCATAAACTCTGTCAATTTCAAAATCCTTTTTGGGGCTGGCAATTGTATCATCACCAGTATTTACACGTATAGTACAATCATCAGGAAATTCAACAATGGAAGGACCTTCATCTTCAAACAGTGGTCTTGTACGACAAAAGACCTTTATGTTTCCTGAAATAAGATTCTCATCCCTCAGACAAAACTATTACCATCACGATTCTTTAAGTTCAGCATGCAAAATCATGAATAAACACATAGAAATAGTGGGTGCATGTGAATTGTTTAAAAGTGAGAATGGAAGGTGAGAGAGTTCTGAAAGCACGAAGTTAAAGAGTACCTTTGGCTGTCAACAATTCATTAAACAACCTTTTCTTCTCATTGATCAACGGAGATATTCTAGCCTCACTTTCAAGGGCAACTCGATCTGCCATTTATATAGATAAAGTCTTAAAAAGGAAAAGTGAACAGAATCCAGCAAACAGAACCTTGAGAGGAAGAAGGGAAAAAATCTTATAAATTTGCATCAATCTAAAAGTTTAAGATTAATGCCATCCACTTTGTGTTTTTTCCCTTTTCATTATGTGCAGAGAATACAAATTCTTTATTTAAGTGAAATAATATTGAGGACAAACCTAACAAAAGAGCCCAACCATTCAACATCAAATGCTTTGAATTGCAGATAAACTGGAGATAACTTCATTATAGTTTGTCGGATTACCATATTATGTTACCAATGTAATTGGTCACCAAACTTTTTAACTCCTCATGGTTACCATGCTTTAGCAAGGAACTTCAACTATAAAGGTTACCATAAGAAGGCTGAAACTATATTGCTCAGCCTCAGCAACCTGCTGAAGGAAATAAAGATGAGGCTTTTCATTTTTCTGTTTTAAACTAAATAATAGATTTTCTTTCACTCTCCCTATTTTTACTTAATGCTTGGTTTAAAAGCAATATTTTTTTCCTTCATTGTTCTTCTTGGACAAGGAATTAACACAATATGCTTTTAACCCTATTCTATTTTAAGACCATCATCTTAAAGCTCCTCACATGAACACATGATCAGAGGCAACAGGACAGCACAGTGCTACCTTCTAAAATTTACATATGTAAATTCTAAATAAACCAAGCTGCAGTGGAATACATTTGCAATTTAGCATAGCATGTGCTAACCAAGCGCTAAAATGGCTGAAGCAAAAGCAAGCATTAATCTGACCCTAACAAACTTGCAGTAAGCATCAGTATCTTACCTAGCTTACGAGTTTTCTCTGCAAGAACACCTAAGTAACGTGTGACTCGGTCAAGTTTAGCATTTGAGTATTCCTGCAGATCACTTGCTTCTTGTCTCAATTCCAAGTAATCCTCTTTTGCAATCTGTCAAATACTCAAAATTAATATGAAACAAGTTATATTCAACAAAGAAACCACTATAACATAATCCAGGATGCTTACTAAATCACAACAAAACAGCATCCATCTGACCCAAAATAATTTTAATTGAAACCCCAATACAGTTTCTGATTTCAGAGAATATAGTCCCAATTTTGATCTCGCCTACAGAAAAGACCAGAATACTTTTGAACTTTCTAAAAGAAAATCTTTCATTTCGATCGAAGAGATGAGAAGAATCAAAAGCCATTGCTTAGTCTCAATTTTCAACTCCAGCACAGCTATCTATTCAGACTTCAAAGAGAAACACATACACATAGTGATGACACTATGTAAAAGAAGGGCTTGAAATGACACTTGACGACGATCTTACTACAGCTCAAACCAAATTTGGATCATTGAGAAGGAGCAGGTAGCTTGCGTAACAAGAATTTGGCCAGCATTACAAAATCTTCACTAACCAAGGTTCCTACATGAACACTAAATGTAACACTTTACCTAATGACTAAACTCAGGATCATTATAATTCAGTTTCAACATTCAGCACGAAAATTTTGTACTGGGTTTTAAGCTTCTCAATTGATTACAGTCAATTACATAACAAACTTCATATTCTACTGAAAATGACACAAGAATACATAAGTAAATATACATTTCTTTCTTTTCATTCTGTTTCTAAATATTAGTACATTAAAAGAAATTAGTAATTTAAAAAACAGCGTGCTAATTCACGAAAAATGGTGCTTATTTAAAAACCATATTGTTATTAGCTAAAGCGACTTCTTCAGCTCCATCAAAACACATTCCAGCTGATTAACACAAAACCTCCATTAATTACTTCAAAACTTGTCAATGCAAAGCCGATTATCAATCACCCTTACCTTTACTTTATCCTTCAATCGCTGCACCTTAGAAACCAAAGCCTGCTTAGAAAACTCCGACGTATAAGGCGACACCGCGGAAGCCGCCGAGATCGAGTACCGTCGCACCAACGGCGCAGCACCGGCCCTACGCTGCTCCTCCGGCGACGACTGTGACGGCGATAACCGCCGAGGCTCGAAGCCACTAACCTCCCAGTTCCATCGGTTATTGGTGCTACTCCTTTGTTCCATCAGCCAAAGAAGATTATAAATTCAAAATTTTTAAAAAACAGCTCAAAAAAATTTCAAATCTAAAAGGCTCGGATATTTCGAAATCTTGAAAGAGAAGAAGAAGTAGTAGGAGTAGTGATGTTTTTGATGAGCTTTCTTTGGTTCATTTTCTCCTTTAATTTTTTTTATTTTCCCAGTCTTTCCCTCTTTTGGGATTATAAACGAGGGGATGTGGGAAAACGGATGGGACCAAAACGGTGACGTTTTAAAGTGGGGCTTAATTTGAATTTAATGAGGGGACAGTGTGGGGAGCTCTTAGACACAGAAAATGTGCGTTTGGAAATTGTTTGGAGCTCGCTCTCACGACGAGCCAGCCAACAAATTGGCTTTTTTTATTTTTTATTTTTAATTTTTATTCTTTTTTTTCTTTTTGAGATAAAATTGAAAAGGAGTGGAGAGGAGCATGTGAATTTTTAGGGCGTGTGCGTGTTGATTGTTCTTTGCTTTTACACTTTGCTTTGCTTTTTTCGAAATTTTGAAGGTATTTTGGTTGGGTGGGAATGGGAGTTTTTTTTTTTGGAGTTCAATTATGTTTCTTTGTTGGATGAGCTGGCAATAACATGTGTTCTTGTGATTTTGTCTTGTTGGCTTCGCAAGCTTTGCTCCTCTTCAATTTGGCTAAAACCGCCTAACTTGTTCAAAACCTTCTTTGTTTCTAGTATTATCTTCTACATATTGCTACAACAAAATTGAAGGTAACCTAAAATCAATTAATATATATCTTCACAATGAAAGTTGCATTAGAATTAGTAGAAGAAATTTGATATCTCTGAAATAATGGTTTAGATTGAAATATTTTAAATTGAGGAAATGGGTGTTGGTCGAGTTTTTATTCTGGTTAAGATTCAGCGTAATTTGATTATTATATTAATTGATTGCACTGAAAAGTAATATAAGAAACTTAATGTCTCTTACGTACAATGAAAAGTAGTATAAAAAACTTAATGATTTCTACGTAAGTTTCAAATTTGAATCTTATGAATGAGCAAAAACAAGGAAAAAAAATAACATTAGCAGAGTTTTCCTTGGTTTGAGGTTTGACACTACTCAATTTTAAATTAATCGAGATTCAAAATGACTACATATTCGTATAAAGAAAGATATTCGTATAAAGAAAGAAAAACGGATAAATTTCTTATATTTTGTAATTTTTAGCACATATATATATATACACCACTAACATCGACATGATGAATTTCATGTGTGTGTTGAGTGTAGATGCAGCCATTTCTTACAAATCCTTTTTCTTTCTTTTTCAATTGATGAAAACCATTTAATTGCTTGAATTTTGGTAAACCTAATTAAAACATTATCATTATTCATTAGTAGATTTCCAAAACTTAGAAATGAACAAACAACAATTATTGCCGATCCAAGTGGTTTTAAATTTAATCACAACAATCACTAGATCTATAAATATTTTTAAGTTTGTAGTATTAGTATCATATTTTATAGGTGTGACCATCAAATGTCAATAAATGTTCTGGCCAAAGAATGTCAATAAATGTGACAAGTTCCACCGAATTTTGTGATGGAGGTCAATCAACTTAATTATATGTCAACATTTGGTAACATGTTGCCCCCTAGTGATTGTAACATTGGACCCTTAAAAGCCCGAAAGTGAAACAAACAAGACCATGCTATACTTAGGAGCTGAGTCTCCTTCTGGCCCACTAAAGAAAGGCCCAAGGTTGTGAAGCCCTGTGATACAAGGAAAAAACCCAAAGGTGAGATACAAGGAAAAAAACAAAAGGTGAAATATAAGAAAGGGTAAGTATTGAAAGTGCTCTCAAGATGTTTTAATTTATTCAAATAAGCCTCTATAGAATTTTTAATTACCCAAATAAACCCTCTTGTTGTATCTAAATAGGCCCTTTAATAGTTAATATTGATGATGATATTATAAAAAGACAACCATTTTACTTGATACAAATTAAAAGGTTAAGGGCTTATTAAATATATAAGATAAAATTATATGAAGCTTAACTAGAGAAAGTTTGAATAGTTTAAGGACTATTTTAGTATTTTAGGGGGCGTTTGGTTAGGATCACCCCTCATTTGATAGGTAATCTTAGATGACGAGTGATTTTAGATTACCTGGATTTAGGGTGGTCTGAGATTACCACACCCAAAAAAAGTGCAACATCTACAAATCAAATAGGAAGATCTAAGATTACCACCCCAATCACAGATAATTAAAAAGACCTTTTCTTTTCCTGTATTGAGAGTTAAAGAGAATTTGGAGAATGCTTGTTTCTTGCTTTTTCGTTACTTCATTTTCTTTATATTTTTTGGTTTTTTCTTGTTGATGAGGAGGACAAGGGGGCTGGGGATCTAAGGGAGGGGTAGTACTAGTGGCAGGACATGCTTGCCCATGTCTGGTATGCTTTGGTCAATATCAATCAGACAAATCAGTGTAAAAAGTGAGAAACAAAGGAAAAAAAAGTTTATATTTATGATGGAATCGAATCTGAGTACTTTATTGATCAATCAAACTAGTAGTAACTTTCTTTTTGTATTTTAATTTTTCTAATTATTTTTTTCACGTCTAAGTAGTACTGTACTAATATTTGGTTTGTAGACTGTGTAAGCTCCTACACTACACCAAAATATAAAACGATCATGTAAGCATTAATCCAGACCTTTGATGAATCTATTTGATAGAATCACTTAATCTTATTATAAATCTATACCTTTACCTTATTATAAAGTTATCTACAAACTGTTGTATGCTTAGTATTTAGTTCTTCTCACACTGACATTTGTCCAAAGGTGATTGGTTGAGAGAAAACTAATATATATTATTATATGAAATTCCAAATAATATTTAGAACATTCAATTATAATCAAAAATCAAAGTAAAATTTCATTTCCTTTTTCCATTTTCCAGTAAAATTCTAATAATATTTCCTTGTATTTAACTTAATTGCTATTACATAATATAAAATTTACTTAAAATTGAAATCACTTAATTCCAATTATAAATCAAAAAACTCGACACAAATACACGGGGATAATTTCTAGTTTAGGATTAATTTTTTCCGCATTAGAAACGTTAAAAATTAAAATTGAGAATATGTTCTAGAAATAATAAATTTATTACATTTATAATCTTACTCTTGTTGTAAAATTTTAGCCTCATGGTTCATCATATTATTGATACCCTCCTTAAAATTAAGAAAAATAAAATTATTGAGGATATCATTGAATGCAATCTTTTTTTTTTCTTCTTATTATCAGAATATATATATAAGTACATTTTTTTTTAAAATTTGTTTTTATCACATCAAGTCATCAAGTACTAGTGTACTACATATACTTTTTACTACTATTTGTTTATTAATGCTAGTTGCTTAATTTGTACCTTTTCTGTGCCATGGCTATTATCTGTACGGACACATCAAGACAAATTAATTATCTATATTGCCCTCTTGGTTCTTCCGTGTTTTAATTGTGCCCCAAAGTTATTGAATGTTTACCGTCCTTAAACTTTTTAAAATTTCATGATTTGATATTATGAACCAAGAAAATTATTTTTTCGGCGAATAAATAAAATAGAGTCAAGCTCTTACAATAATTTCAACCCTAGAGGAAAGAGGAATAGATCCCCATTAAATTAAATCAAATCATATAAAGTTAGTTGATTACAATTGTTTCAAATATAACAAAAGTATCATTCATCTGTCTCCCATAGCTAAATAAGATCATGATAAGTAACTGATCTGTTAGCTAGCTTTTCTAAAACAATGCCATCTCTTTTAGTGATCCCATCAATGGCCTGCAATCAAAGGTAAAGATTGTTAATATCAACAAGTATTGGTTGGTTTAAGTGGTTTAACACTTATTCCCTTAAACAAGGTCTTGGATTCGAGTCTTGTGAACGAAAAATCATTGTTGAGAAAGCTTTTCTCCATAGTGGACAAACCCGACTCGAACAAAGTTAACTTGTAAATATAAAAAAAAAATGTAAGATTGTCAAGAGCAACCTCAACATTAGCATTGTGACAAAGTTTTAGTATTAGTGTTGAAAGGAAAATAAATTGAACTAGATATTTTTCCCGCGTATTCGCGTCGGGTTTTTTGGTTCATGATTAGAACAGAGTAATTTTAATTCTAAGTAAAATTTTCTCTTATGTAATCGCAATTAAGTTAAATGGAAGGAAATATTGTTAGAAATCTAATGTTTATTCAAATAATTATTTGCTGGAAAAAGGAAATAGGGTTTTACTTTATTATAATTCAATGTTCTAAATATTATTTATAAATATTATATTTGGAATTCTAAATATATAATAATAATAATATATATTGGTTTTCTCCTAACCAATTAACGTTTGACAAATGTCAGCATGAGAAGAGTTAAATACTAAGCGTACAACAGTTTATGGATAACTTTAATAATAAGGTATAGAAAGTATAGATGTTCGAGAAATTACGAGCACTTATTTTGGAGTCAAATATTGTAAAAAGTTCATGGTGCTTCGAATAGTACAAATATATATATGTAATTAGCAATTTGTTTTTTTTTTAAGATATTACATTACTAGAAGATGATTTAGGTGCATTGATGGAGTAATTATTTTTTTTTTGCACATTACATTACATAGTAATAAAATTTGAATCAAATTACATACAAATGAAAAGTTGAACCACCTCTTTTTTTCTTTTTCGAAATGGAAAAATATCATAAACCAATATGAACAATATACAAATTACAAAGTTGAATCACTTGAACAATATATAAATGAATATCTTTTGTGGCCCAAAAAAATCCAACAATAATGAGCAACAATGATATTATCCCTGCAGCTAGCTAGCATTATTTTCATATTTTTCAATTGAATCCCTATAATTTGATGATATGTGAGTTGTGCCTCATCTTTTAAAAACTTGTTAGTCACCAAATGAATCAAATCCACTCTCTGTCGTTTCTCTTTCGTAAGTCCCACATTTACAGCAATTTTTATACAGCCATAAATATAATGAATGAGACCATGAGAGGAGGAGGAAGAAAAGGGCAGCTCCTTGCTTCCTGCTTCTCTAAAAAGGCATTTCCTTTTTATCCCTGACCAAAGCACGAGTCTTTTCTTTTCACACTTTCTTATGCAACAAACCCCAAAGCAAAAGTCACATTCGTCTCTCTCTCACTTGATTCCCTTTTCTCATTCATTCCTTCATTGGTGGCTTTTTCACAAGCTTGGAAACAAATACAAACTTGGCACCGAACCCAACACTCTCAAAACCTCACCAAAACTGGTAAGTAAATATGAAATAAATACCTTTTTCTATCCAATCATTTTTTTTCTCTTCTTCTTTAGTTCACCTTCCTTTTACCACTTTCAATAACTCATGAATTTGGGGATTTAGATTTTTATTTGTTGGGGGAAGGGTGGGTTTATTTTCTTTGTTTTGGATCTCAACGATCATATATTGTTGGGTCTATTTCATATTATCATTTCATTTCTCTCTTTCTTTTAGGGTTTTGTCTGTAAACACTCAACACTAAATTTGGCAAAATGCCGCCATTTTTTTAACCCAGACTTGTCCCCTTCTTACCTTTCCTTTTTTTTTTTTTCTTTTTAAGTTTTAACTAACTCTATTTATAGAAACTTTTCTTTGTTTTTTTTGTTATGGGGTTTCCAGTTTTACTTGATTACATGTTGGGTTATTCCCTAAATGGAAGTTGAATACTGGTGAAGTGGAGTACACTATAAAAAGCAAACACTAACTTTCTTTGGTGGTTTTATTTAGGAAGAGAAAAGAAAGAAGAAGAAGAAATAAAAGGTGGAAAAACAATGGCAAGAGAGAAGATTCAGATCAAGAAAATTGATAATGCTACAGCTAGGCAGGTGACTTTTTCCAAGAGGAGAAGAGGGTTGTTTAAAAAAGCTGAGGAGCTTTCTATTCTTTGTGATGCAGATGTTGCTCTCATCATTTTCTCATCTACTGGCAAGCTCTTTGAGTTTGCTAGCTCAAGGTACCTTCTTGCACACATGCTTTTATATGTTTATGGAAATCTTCATATTGTAGTTTCAAAGTTCTAGTCTTTATATAATGGGAAATTAAAGGGGAAAAAGTTTTGATCTTTGAGAGAAAACTGATGACTTTTTACTTATGATGTGTTTAAGTCTTTTGAAAGTAGTGAACTTTGTTCTTTCTTCTGTATTTTGTGATGATTTCTCAAAATTAAAATAAGGAAAAATCAAGTTT
The DNA here is from genome assembly GCA_001974825.2 of Corchorus olitorius. Classification (NCBI taxonomy): domain Eukaryota; kingdom Viridiplantae; phylum Streptophyta; class Magnoliopsida; order Malvales; family Malvaceae; genus Corchorus; species Corchorus olitorius. Next base: position 163,875 of record AWUE01019531.1, read on the forward strand.
GTTTTGAAGATTGGGATGTGGAAGAATCACAGTGAAAACATATATGTATGTAGGTTAGATATTTTGTTGTTTGGTGTTGGAATTCTAAATGCAAGGCACAGTCTCAGAAATCGATGAGGAGTTTTTGGTATTTTTTTTATTTATCATTTTATGTGTGGATCTAAAACATGTTACTGTACGGGAAAGATAAGCTAGTATTTATGGTGTTGTTGGTATAGAGGAGACTGTAAAAATTGTCAGGGTGGGCGTGTTTCTGCTGTTTTTCCATCATCCATGTAGTTTTTCTTTTGTCCAGCTTGCTGTTAATTAAGTATATATATTTGGTTTCTTTCCCTAACTTTTCTCTTATTTTCTGCATATTTTCTTAACCTTTTGGTCTTTACTAGGTTTTGTTTTGTCAATTTAATAGTAGAAGTACGAATTTTTCTTCATTGGAACTTATGAGGGGAGAGAGTATGAATATATATGTTCTTCCATGAGATATCACTTCCAACTGGTGTTATTATTAAGTACTATATATATATATATATGTGTGTGTATATTAATTGATTTTTATGATTCTTTGTCCTTAGTTTTCTTTTATATATCATGTAAGTACTTCTGGGTATAAAGTCTTATAATAAGTTCAATTTGGGATCATTATTATTGTTTCATGATTATATCATTGTAAACTGAACCCTGAACAGCCTTTAATTTGGCATCTCGAATTCTCTCGATCGCTTATAAACTTTAAAATATTAGCTTTGTTTTGCGCCTTTGCCTTGTTTTATTTTTGGTTCTTATCCCTTTCCCGCCACCGGCCACTCACTCTTTGTGGTCCTAGTAGAACCGACCATAAATGAATCATTGAGATGATTAAATTTTAGATGTCATCCTCTTTGTGCAAGTATGTTTTTGGCTTATCCTTAAATTACTCTCTTCTTTCTTTGTGTTTGTGTATGGAATCAAGAAGCCATGAACGTGTTTAACTTGATAATTATAAAAGTGCAAAAGGTTCTTAGTAGTTGTTTGGGGCCATCTTTGAGTACAAAAAAATAATAATCTTGCAGGATTTTTGAATCATTACTTGTGGAAAATGTCAACTTAATATGCATGAAATTAGCATTGAACAACATATATATCTTGCAGAGTTCGTTTGCTGTTGCTTGTTTGTTAAACAACGAACTCGAACACTACATGTTATAGCTTACTACATGTTTGTTCTTGATTTGAAGCGTGAGGGAGATATTAGAGAGGCACAATTTGCACTCAAAGAACCTTGAGAAGCTAGAACAACCATCTCTTGAGTTGCAGGTAATTAGTTGTTTTATTCTCAACCTTTCTTCCCATTTTGCTTTCTATCACAATTTATGCCCCTTTCAAATATAGTCTCACATAGCTTCTCATGGTAGAGGGGTATAATTATATATCAGGATCAATTAATTAATGTGCATGAACATGTTGCTACTGTATTTTTGAATACAAATTTATTCTCTTCACCATTGAATAATCTATGAAGTCCCCATTACACATTCCTTGTCAGTGATTGAGACAATTTCCTCACTTTTATCTTTATAGTTAGTGGAAAACAGCAACCATTCCATGCTGAGTAAGGAAATAGCAGAGAAAAGTCATCAACTGAGGTATATATATGAACTGTTTTGTTTCATTTGTGTATATATATTAGTTTATTTATATATACTTGGTGTGTTTATGTACAATGATTTTGCCTACAACAGGCAAATGAGGGGTGAAGACCTCCATGGACTAAATATTGAAGAGCTACAGCAGCTAGAAAAGTCTCTTGAATCTGGATTGAGCCGTGTAATGGAGAAAAAGGTTTACACATTTTTACATCTGCAACTTTTTTCATGTAGGAAGGTTTTAAAGGCAATATGTTCTCTGATTTCTACTTCTTAATTTCTAATTATTGTTTTTTTTAAAAAAAAATTCAGGGTCAAAGGATTATGAGAGAAATTACTGACCTTCAGAGAAAGGTTAGTCACACTAATTAGTACATACAAGACATAGTTTGCCTCACTAATTATTCATGATAACATTAACAAACACATTCTTCTTTTGGAAGAAATATATAGAAAGCTTATTACTTTCTCTAAACATGCAGGGAATGCAATTGATGGAAGAAAATCAACGGTTGAGGCATCAAGTATATAGTTTCTTTGATCCCTCCTCTTTTCACTGAATATTCTTAGGCTTTCTATAATTTCTATGCTTTGTTGGTCAAGCATTCATATGACTAATGTACTTTTGCAGATATGTAATGGCCAAGGACAAGTTGGAGGCGATTCGGAGAATGTATTTTGTGAGGATGGTCAGTCATCAGAGTCTGTAACCAACGTTTGTCCCTCTAACGGTACTCCAAACGACTATGAAAGCTCCGATACATCATTGAAGTTAGGGTATGTACATAGCTAGCATTCTATATCAAATAGCATAAGTACCATTGAAAAGCAATGGCTTAAATCTTAAACAGTGGATTGATTAGTATTTTTTTAATCTTTTGCAGGTTACCTTACTCGGGGTGATTTTGGGAAGGTTCAAGAGGAGATCAACTTACTGGCAAAGATTAGAAGATTCGTGAAATTGTGAATTATCACTTGATTAAGGAAATGCAAAGCTAACCCTGATGTTTGTAGGTACAAAAGCCTTCTATGTAATGATTCTTAAGGCTTTAAGCTATACCAATTAATTTCCTCACTTTTCCTAGTTATTCAGTATCTTAAGTACCTAAAGAGAGCTTCTCATCTTGCAAAAACCTTATAGCTTTGCGAAGGCACTCTTTTAGTTCATCTGTTAAAGCTACTTCAGTGTGGCATTGGCACTGTATAACTGAACAATATCATGTAACATATATATTTATCAATATATATTGACAATTAGTCAATTACCTTAATTTATGCATTGCTTATATGTTTTTGATAAATAAGAAGCAACCGAAGAGAAGATCAGGGTAGCTTGCAATGGGCAATCTCTTGTTGTCCCGAATGAGACCATTTCTGCGATGATTTGTGTCACACCAGGACTCAAACCCTTGATCTAGATGACCAAATATGTTCACCTATCCATCAGGACAAGAGGAGAACCGGTGTCCCGAATTCTTGACCAAATTATAATGATCGGGTCAGTTCAATCTAATTGAATATAATGCATCGACTATTTCGTGCCTTAATGGGAATGCATTAGGAAAAAACAGCAAGTTTTCGACACAGCATTAGGCCTTTGCTTGTCCTGAACTCCAACCCGTTGTTGTTCTTGGTCAAACTAAAAGAACAGGAAATTTGGATGGAACTACATCCCAAAACAATTGTTTTAGTTCACCAATATAGCCATTTATCTAACTTGGTAGCATTTCAGTTTCTTGCACGTTTTAAACATGGCAAATTTTCTATCATATTCAGTTCTAAGATTACAGTAGATTTCAGGTCGTTTTCATTTCATCTGATTAGATATTCTTTCGAAAATCTCTTCCCAAGGATTGGGGTTGACAGATTATGCATATTCGGAGGAAACACTTGTTCAATTTTCTCACTCTTTTTCTTTTTTGGGCCAGGTTCACTTCTTACTTGACATAACAAAGGCTAAAAGTTCATTTTTAGACTTGAATTTGATAAGAATAATAACTCTATAAAATTGTTATACCGACCCGACCCAACTCAATTCCAATCCGATAGCAAGCTCAGGGAAAGCTGAATTACCCATTTTGACTCGGTTTTACCCACTTGCAGGCTTGACGCAAGTTAATTTATACATGCAAACAGATTTGGTTAAATGGCATTTTAATTGTTTTAGCAGTGCTAGAGCAGGCAACGAATTTATGAAATTGGAGGTTCAGATATACTGGAACCAACAAATTAATCATCAAACTTGGCATTTCATATGGGCATCTACACACTTATCATATGGAAGAGAAAGGCTGACCGAGGAACACTTTTAGCAATATTGGGAATAAGAAAAAGGAAAGAATGAAATGATACAAGCACAAAGGTTCTGTTAAATAATGAGCACAACATTACAAGTCTCGACCCTAGTCTACTCTTTTTTCGATTTGGAAAGAGCTCTCTTCCTCTGACTGAGCATGTAACTGTATAGGTGAGGACTACCTGCAACACAAAATGTCATTCAAACAAGTTAGTGGCGGCAATATTACCTGACAAGACAATAATCAAGCAGGGGAAACAAGTCAAGAAGTCAAAGGCTTAGTTCATACCTGGGACATAGAATCCAAGAATAGCAATTGCAGCATAGTAGTAATCAAAAGAGAAGTTCAACTTGTTTGGCATTCTCATGCAGTATTTCTCAGAAGCCTGCAGATACACAAGTTCATTCAATTAATATACAAGAAGCAGCTATTTTTACCACTTTTATTTGGATGAATTGCTAAAGTAAGCTTTTAAGAGAAAACAAGGGGAAAGAAAAGTATAAGCAAATAGTTGGCCGTATTGAAACATGAAACATCCATCCTGACTACCTTTTCATCTATCCTTTATCTAGTCTTGAGGTTAAACTAAGCATTTGTAGTGGTTCAGTTTCTATAAAGAGATTGTGGTATGTTTTAAAGAACAGATACCAACATTAGGCAGAGTTTCATTTCAGCCCATAGATGACTAACCATTCTAACAGCATTCTGGTCATTCAAACTACACCCCTTAAAACGAAATACTAGACCTGAACTGTTGTAGAGCTTTATGGCCATTAACAGAGAAACTTCATTTCAACTTAGTATCGAGCATTATCATGGCCTATAGAATGGGGTGAGCGTGGTTCTGATGTAGATTACATTAGCTGATTAGCAGACATTTAGCACCACAAACAAATGATTCATTACCTTGAGATAAGGTAGAGCAAAATATATCAGACCAACTTCACTGCTGATGCCAGTTGGATACAGAACCAAAAAGGTACTATACCTGCATGGAAAATTTGAATATTAGCAAAACATCCAGAAAGGATTGAACCTTTTGTTTCCAGTTAATGAGAGCTGAACACATGCATCATTTACCTAAGCCACAAATGCCATGAAGGTGCAAAACCAAAGGCCTCCTTCAAGCCAAAGAAAGAATAGCGGATAATCTGCAATTGCAAGAAATTAAAATATAAATATGATAACAATGTACATCAAAAAAATGATCTTAGCAGGTGGAACTTTTAAAGTTTAATGAACAATATTAGCTGGGACTTTTTATCATTCATGAGAAACAGCTCACTAGAGTCTAAATGGCGGGCATGATCGATAAAATGAAACAATTAGTCCAAGTATCAATACTTAGTTAATAAACATAATACAAACACAAATGCAAATGCTGAAGAATCAAACTGTCCTCACTCCAGCAAAAGCAAGATCATGAATGGAAAACAAGCTCCCAATGCCAGTTAGAAACAGCAGTTAAGTTGTCAACTTAACCAAACAACTAAAAATTCACATTTACTTTCATTCATTAGCACCTATAAGATTACTGAAAACTCAGTTTATTTAGATTGAACATAAAACAACATCCTTTTCATACAGATTCAACTCAGAAGCATCACCCATCAGTTTTGCTAGCTTTTACTACAAATCAGAAAAAAAAAAGGAAAAGAAGAAATTAATTGATATTTACCTCTGTAAGTGACCAGCTTATGACTAATGAGGTAACAAGAATGTGAGTCCGCATCTGCAAATCACTATCATCATTTTTACTTTGACCAAAATTTAACAGAAGTAAAGACGGTAAATTCAAGATCCTTTTCTGACCTCAGGAAAACTATATAAAATTCCCCAAGTTAAATACAATCTTGATCCTATTTGTGGCAGAGTTGATGACACTGGCGACCTAACCAGACCTTCAAAACAAATCAAAAATTTTCTATTAGGAAATGAATTCAGCCCATGAATTATAAATAACTAAATAAAAAGAAGAAGCAGAAGAGAGCTAACCTATTAAACCGTGAATAATCTGTCAACAACAGGGAGGAAAAAAGAAAAATGAGTAATTGAGTAAAAATAAACTGAGTGGAGCAAAAGGAGAAGCTGTTCAAAAAATTCAAAAAGGAACCTCCAAAACGGCGGCGGATTGAGCGAGAAGAAGAGGCTTCTCAACGGCATTGTAGACGTGTTCATGACCTGATTCCTTCAAAGTCTTCAGCGTCAAAAACAGAACTTGAAACCTGCAAAAGGGAAAACCCAGAAATTTCAAATTTTGAAGTTGAAATTTTTGAAAGATTAATAGAAAGAGAAGAGATCTGAGAAATGCTTGCCAGCCGATGAAGACGGTCCAATTGTAGATGGAAAGGTAGAGTCGCCTGAGAGCAGTAAAAAAGGACGCCATAAAAGGAGAAACCCAAAACACAATAAAAAAAGAAGAAAGAACAGAGATTTTGATGAGAAAAATTTGGCTAAGCCTACTAAGCTAGAACTAGAATAGCTTGAACTGAGGAAATCAAAGTGAAGCTGTTAAAAAGAACAAAGACCTAGAGAGAGAGAGAAGAAAATTTATTCATTAATGAAATTTAAGTTTAGTTGGGAGATTGGTAAGCTGCTGCTCTGCTCTGCTCAACTGCCAGCTTTCCATCCATCTGCCAATTTTCCATTATTTATTAAATTTTGTTTTTCTATTACTAGTTTAATACGGTGTCGTTTCATTTGGAGCTTTTGACTTTTACTTCAATTCCTGAGTGTTTTTTTATCTGGACTGTTTGGCCTGACTTAAATTATTTTCAATAGATAATCTGTAAATAAATTAGGTTAAGTAGACATTAAATTAGGGATTAGTCGAGTATAAGTATTAATGTCTATTGAGTCTCATCCAATCAATTTTACTAGTACTCCTATTAATGAATGTTTCCTAAGTTCTCCCATTTAGTACTACTACTTTCCATCCAATTCATTTATTTCCTTTTTTTAAAGGGCTTATTTAAAAAAATTCGGCCAAAAAAAAAAGAGAGGGCCTATGTAGTAAAAGAGAGTAAAATTCAGCACCAATTCAATTACTAGTATGTACTTTAGTATTTCATGAAATTTAACTTTTGTAAATGGGGAGTAATTATTTGATACATCGGTTGTGTAAATTTTGGACTCATTAAGCGGGTTGTGGAGTTGACATATGTTATTTTTTTTAATTAATTAAGTTTTAAATATTTCAATCTAGTCCCTAAATGACACATATCACCTTTCAGGACTCGTTTGTGTAATCTGTTAAACTCCACTAACGGTGTATTATATAATTTGCGTTTGTAAATTCATAGGATTATCATATATCGACGAGTTTATAAAAGAATGTTAAAAGCCTACTACACAATGCCAAATCTTTATGGCCTTTTACCCTTTTTTTTTCCTCTTTCTTACGAGCAATTTATTTTTGGGTAAGACAATATATGTTGCTTCTTCTTTGTTTTTTTTGGTAAAAATAAACAAATGAAGATAAGACTACTACTTAGCAACCCATAAATATGGGACACATGGTTCATAAATGAAGATGAGTCAACAACATATATTTATAAGTAAAATAATTAGAATTTATACATACATATATGCAGGTAGTTGGCATTTTTTTTCATCTTAAGTCCTTAACCATAATAATTATAAGCATAAATAATTAGAACAAAAGTATATCTAAGGTTTAAAGACCCACATGTTACTTTAACTTTTTATGTACACCCCCTCTAAAGATCTTATATTTTTGGTCATTGAGTGCCGGCGTCTCCATCTTTTTCAACCTTTACTTTCTACCTACTTCCAACAATCAAACCTATTTTGGCCAAAAAAAAAAAAGCAAACCTATTAAAGTTGTAAAGGAAAAAAGGTAAGATAAAATGTAACAAAGATTGAATGTCTATGAAATTATGTAAATGTAATAGTCTTACATCAAAAAGTTTTTTAGTTATATAATAAATAAATTCTCATAAAGTTCAAGAAAACAATTATTGGTGGGCTGAATTGGCTTGTTAAACAGAATCTATGTAAATAGGCCCAACTACACTGTTTTAGCATTTGGAAATTTTTTGGGGCGAGCAGTAATAAATGGGGCTTTTGGGTCCATTGAGCAACGAAACAAAAGCCTTAGGAGTCCATCGTTTTACGCTGATCGAAATTCGAAAGAGCAAAGCTTGTTTTGTTTTCCTTTTTGCAGAAATGGCGATCGTCGAGAACGGAGAATCCAAGACCGAGACCAGTGGCACGAACAAGAGAAGGTGGCTTCTTTTTCTTTTATGGTGTTTCACCTCTTGTTCTTGTGAGAATGTTAGGGTTTTAATTTTCGTTTTCATCCATTAAGAATCGAACAAAGCCCCGGTATCGGTTTTTTTTTCGATAGCGAAATGAAGGATAGAAAGAGGATTTTTTCTCATATTAAAGGTTCTAATTGACGAGTAGAGGTTCATTTCTAGGGTTCCGGTTGCAGATTTAGGGATTTTGATTTCCTGTATAGTCTGCGAACACTTTGATTAGATTTAGGGATTATTTTATAGTCTATGTTTTACGAATGTAATTTAGTTCTATAACAGGTTTGAGGATGATTCTTATGCATACATTGTTATGGAGAAGTTTCATAATGTGTATCTTCTTTTCTGCCTGTTCATTCAGAGTTTGGTTGCAGAAATTAATAAGTATCCAAGCAAGGTCATCGACTCATCCGCTAGGAGTAGGACTCTGCCAAGAAGGCATCCAAGGAATCTCACGTCAAGTCCTTCATCAAGCTCATGAATTCTCAGCATTGGATGCCCACGCGTTACACCCTCGACGTGGACTTGAAAGACGTGGTTACCGTCAATGCTCTTGAGACATAGGACAAGATAGTTGCTGCTTGTAATGCTACTAAGGAGAGGTTTGAAGAAAGGCTCAAGACTGGACAGAACAGGTGGTTATTCACCAAGCTTAGGTTTTGAGCTTTTAACTGGATTTGTCATTTATTGAGGTATTATGATGTCTTTTAACATTTTTTATTTATTTTAAGGACAGATTTGAATCTGTTCCATGTGATGTTACTTCTGCGCATTATAGTGTGTGATTTGATCATTTCTGTTGAAAAAAGAAAAGAAGAAAAGTAGAGAGGAGGAGCAGAAGCCATGGTGAAGTTCCTGAAGCCAAATAAGGCGGTGATTGTCCTCCAGGGACTTAAAAATTTCAGTGGCTACGCCACTGACTAAACCATTTATTCTGCAACTACAAGCAACTCCCAATTTAACTGATGCTTGATTTCGACTTCCTCTGTGGTATGTATCATCGATCATTTCGTTTTAATTTTTCTGATTTTCTATTTGTAGTTATGCTGTTCAAGAAGAACATTATCGGAGTTGTTTGAATTAAGTTGTTTTCTGCTTCGTTTGTGATTGGTACTGGTTTTCTTTTTCCTTATGTGGTTGATTGCTTTCGAATTTGTAGGGAGGGAATCAGCCATCAGGGAAACACCATCTATTGCTGGTATCATTGATCCTATTCTGAAGGATTTCAGAAACTCTTCTTTGGTCAAGAGGAAATTGCGATCCCCATACATTCTATGTAAGATATGATCTTCTCTTCCGTTTCTGTTTATAGATCATAAATTCTAATCTGTGTCTTGAAAGTGGTATATGTTAATGAACTTAATGACATGTTACCTTATTGATAATCATCCTATGATTGCTCTACAATGTGTATTACTCCATAAAGTGAAACTTATCCTCACCATGCTTAAGATTTAAGTGAGGAAGCCATCATTGAATTATTATTAAGATAACTTTCTTAAAGACACGTGGCTAGCATATAGCCTGTCATGAAGCTCTTACATTCTGCCGTTGTAGGATGATAATCCATCACCTTATATGGATAAATATATAGGTATAGTTTTATTTTCTTAGAAAATTTACTTCCCTTACCGCTGAAAAATCAGATGATAGATGGTCTTCGATTCTGTAGCTTGGTTTAGCTTCACAATAGCTATTCTGTTCTGTCTCTTGTATATGGCGATCATTGTTTATTGCTCTTGTGAGTTGTAAACAGTTAGTTGATGTATTCAACAATCTAATTGCATCACGTGAAAGGACATTCAGTAATACATAGCACCTAATTTACAGAGTAAGATAATGCTACATGGCTGTTTAAACAGTGAACTTGCTTTTCTCCAAACTTATGTATACTAAGTTACTAACCATTGAATTGATATACTTTGCAGCATTGAGGCAGCATGTATTGCACATCCAACTGCTGATTTTTTTCATTAACTTTGCATCATTTTGACAATAGTCTTCACTTTTTTTTTTTCGTGCTGTATACATAAACATATTAATGATTTGTGTTTTATTTACTTGCAGTCCTGCCGCTTCATCAATGGCTGCTCTGAAACAGCCAATTTTTTGAGTTGTTGCTATAGTTGCTGAAGGTGTTCCTGAATTTGACACCAAGCAGTTGATTGCATATGCACGTTCCAACAATAAGGTGAGCAAGATGATGAGAACTGAATTAGCTAATGAAAGTGATCTATGTATAATCTGATATGACTCAATTAAAAGTAGATTTTTGAGTAATCTACTATGTATTGTATGATAGTCAACTCCAAAATTACATTGTAATCAGTAATTCTTCTGATCTGTTTGTTTCCAGTTAGTCCTTTAGTAACCATTCTTCGCATGCCTCATAGATAATTTCTTTCAGGTTCTAATTAAGAATTTTCAGTCTCACTCATTATATAATATAAGTCATAATTTTATGTATTAGCATTGTGTTTTAAGTAATTTTATTGTGCTTATTTCAAGCAAATTGCTGTTTTCTTTTTTCAAGCAAATTTCATGTGGTTAGATTGCTTTGAAATGAACAAAAAGACATGGAGTAAACATGTATATATAGCGACATTGCTCAACATTTTGAATTCTTAAGAAAATGGAGATTTACCAAAACAAGTGTAATCTCCTTCCCTCAGCTTGCAATTGCAATGTTGTGTGGCACAATAGATAGAATGGAAGGAACTTAAATAAAATAGTCAATACTTACAGTAATCAATTATAAATTGATTGATGATGTGGCTGTATGATGGACTGGCAGTGTGTGAAAATGATATGAATGTGTGCTTGAATGCTTTGTGTGTGAAGTAGATGCTAATAAGAATTCAATTTGTTAACCTTCACTGATAACTGATTTGCCTTTTGCAATGTTCAGGAGCACTGAAAACAACCTGTTTTCTGGACTGGACTTGCTGCCTTTAAACTTGGGAAATGTATTGTGGAGGATCTGCAACTTAATATGACTGAGTGTGAGGCTCTGACCTGACCACAGGTAAATTTTATTTTCTAAATTGCATTAACATAAATAAATATTTATTTATTAACTACTACACTAAGGTTACAATATTTATTTTCGATGTTTAATAAATATATTGATTTTCATTTTTTTTTCACAAAAATTGAACGTATATTTATCTCAAAAAAAGAAAAAAAATTGAACGTACAGCTGGAAATAACAAAACTGAAACTTTGTTTTTTCTTTTTGGTGAAGAAAAAGCCAAAACGAAGCGTTTTAGTCACCTGTGGCTTCTACTATATATATAACCCTAATTTCTCATTTCTTCTTTTTCACTTTCTCTCTCTTCCTTTTTCTCTCTCGCTTCTCTCTAGGCTCTAGCTTTTAAGCCGTCGCCACCATTTCCCCCTCCGACCACCACCTCCCGGCGGCCAAATAATTCTAAAAAAAAATCCTCGTTTCTCTCCTCGACGTTTCTCTCCTCGACGTTTCTTTCTCTCTCTTTTTTTCCCTCCAAAAATCAAGAACCCTAGCCAAAAATCCCGATCCGTAACAGCGCTACTTGCAAAGGAATTTGGTGCAGAGCCACCAGAAGTTTCCACAGAAACAACAGTGGATGAGGCCAAACACGTTATCCAGCGGCGATGACACCAGAATTTTTTAGGCCAAACCCTAGCCTAAAAATTCCGATCCGTAAGCGCTACTTGCAAAGGAATTTCGTGCAAAGCCACCAGAAGTTTCCACAGAAACAACAGTGGCTGACCTCGATGACTCCATGAGGTAGAGAATACCGTCCAGTCAGAAGCCGTTGACTCGAGGTCTTTTCCCTTTCTTCTTCCTTTCTGCTTTTTATTTTATTTTATTTCTAAATATTCGTTTTATATCTTAATTTTATGGCGTTATTTTTCTTGTTATGGTTTGAAAGGTACTAAAAAGCTACCTGATGTCTTTAGTCTGACTTGGGCTCTAATTTGTATTTGTAACTAATTTTAATTCTCACCATGATTTCCTTAGGACCGAAATCATTGCATTATTAATTCTGTAATTTTTAGTATTTTTCTCCTTGAAAATATTATTTATATGGTGCTATTCTGCAGGCTAAGGCTTAACTTGGACCGGTATATGATGATGTGTTGGCAATGGCTTGGTTTTTTCTCGAACTAATTGTCAAGTTAATGGCATTGGAGCAAACACGTCTTTCCTATCATAGTCTTCCATTAAGGTAATTTTAAATGCATGCAAACACAGTTGCAAGTGCAAGCATGCCTATAGGGACTACATGTATGTATATGTATTCATAAATCTATGCCTCATACTTAAACCAGTATAGTAATCTCCAAATCTTACATGTTTCAGTACTTTTTACACATTTAGTGTTTCTATTTAACCAGTCAATGGTGGGATTTAACATTATGTTTGCACCTGTCATGCACATTAATTTTAACTCTATCTAATAGCTGCACCAGTAGAGTAACCAATTTTATGCCTATGTTGCAGTTTACCGGACCATAATGAGCTTCAAGCTAGGTAGTTTATCGTCTAAAATTTATCTACTTCAAATGCTTTCAAAAACTCAAGTGGATGAAAGCCAACTATCTAATGTTGCTAAAGCATCTTGCAAGGAAAGATTCCATACATGGTAAGCCAGCATATGCTAGCTCTGTTAATTAAAAAAAGGAAAAAAAAAAGGAATTCCTGAATATTCTTGCCGCTCAGGAGTTTTCTTCATTGTTAAATATAATGTGTTTGTTTGCCTTGGTGTTTCTATTTATTTTTCATAAAGGGGAAAAATATAAGGCAAAATTTTGCGTCTCATCTCACTTGTTTTCTAAGAGTTTTTTGGTTACTTCTTGCAGGTTCATGCAGATTCGGAATTGGTGCAAATTATTGCACCCATAGAGATGCTTCTACCTCATTCATTGGTGTTTATGATGGTCGTGGTGGCAAGACTTGGATGGTACAGGTACTTGTTGGGATGACTGTTTTGAGTTCCTTATCTTGATTTTCATTCGAGTTATGTGCACTCCATTCCTAATTGTGTTTTTTTGTTGCCTCCCATTCTTTTGGGAAGTTCTTCTATTGCTTTAGAATTTGAACCAACTTAATAATCTTGAAGCCTTTTCTGCAGATGATTCTTTTGAGGTGTTTAGGGGATTCACTTTTATGGGTGAATGCTTAGGGAACTGACTCTTTTTGAAGGGTTCTTATTTAGTAACTTAATAATATGTTTGTTTCATTTTTTTTTACTGAAATTATTTAATTGAAGGTACTGTTTTCAGTTATATTTTACGGGTTTGGGTTATTTTATTCTGTTTAAACTGTATATGACCCTGATGAAAGGCACAAGGAGTTAGTGAGTTAATTTACTTGACACAAAATTTGCGGATGTGTTACTTCTATCAATTTTATGTTTTTAATCCTAATAGCCTATAGCCAAGGATAGCAATATGCTTAGCATGTACTGATGTGTCTTAATTCAAGATTGCTATCCTTTTTATTATTATAGGATGTTAATGTGGAGGCTGAGATGTTTGAAATTTAATTACCTTTCATTTTGTTAACCTTTCTCTGAAAAACTGACCTGCAATGTTCAGGAGTGAAAGCAACCTGGTTTCTTAACCTTTGCCACCTGGACTTGGGAACTTGGTTATCTTGGAGGATCTGCAATTGAAAAATAGGTGCAGTTGTCTTCTGCTTTAAAGGTTGTACTTGAGCTTAGCAGGTATGTGTCTTATTGATTTCATCTTTTAGGTATTGTGTCTCATCTCAGTTGTGTTTTAAGACTCTTATGATTACTTCTGGATCTATGTGCAGATTTGGAATTGGTTCAATTACTGCAACCACAGATGTCTGCAGATATTGCGTCATTAGTCTGAATTTTTTCAGATGCATTAGCTATGTCTATTCTTTTACGGAGACACACCCAGAGAGGGAGACAAGAAGGGTTACCGATGATGGTGCCTTTGAAACTTCAGAAGTGGCTCGCTTCAAGCGTTCTCAAGTGCGGCCGTGACAAGTTCTGGCTTGACCCTAATGAAATCAATGATTTCTCCATGGCCAACTCCAGTAAGTTGTTTCTCTCTCTTTTTTCTCTAGTTCTTTGTATTTCTAAATATTAATTTATATCTGTTAAATCATTTGGAATATAGATTGTTGTTATTGTTCATCTTTGATGGTTTTGGCCTTGTTTCGTTTCTCTGAAAACATAGGGGAGGAAATGATAGATCTGGGATCTGAATTTCTACCTACTCCTAGCTAGTAACTACAGTAGCTAAGCAATTGATACAAATTCTGTGAAATAAGTTTAAGAGCTCTGGATTATGTTTTACTATTTATTTGTGCGGTTTCGGATCAGTCCAATTCTTGTTCCGATGAATCTTTAGTTGAATTCATCCATGTCTACACTCTGAAGTAGCTTCATACTTTTTTGATTTAGCTTTAATTTTAGATGTTTGTTCTTTTTTTGGCTCATTCTTTTGATGTGTCTGCTAATACTTTGATAATTGTTTGCAGCGCAGAACATAAAGAAACTGGTGAAAGATGGTTTTTTTTATCATCAGGAAGTCTTCCAAGATTCACTACCATTCTCGTGCGCACAGAATGAACGAGGCTAATAGAAAGGGCTGACACTCTGGCTATGGTATTATAAATCAATAATTAAGTACTATATATGCATCATTGGGTTCCCTTCTTCCTTAAAGTCAACTGGCAATAACAATGTCATCTAAATGTTTTCAGGTAAGAGGAAGGGTACCTGGGCATCAAGGTTGCCAATTAAGATACTCTGGATGAGGATAATGCATTTATTAAGGCGCCTGTTTCATCAGTACAGGGAATCAAAGAAGATTGACAAGCACATGTACCATGACTTGTGCATGAAGGTTAAGGGTAATGTGTTCAAGAGCAAGCGTGTCTTGATGGAAAGCATCAACAATTCCACAGCTGAGAAGGCAAAGAGAGAAGACACCTTCTGATCTGTTTGAGGCCAAGCGTTCTATGAACAAGGCAAGCAGGGAGAGAATGCAGGCCTGGCGGAGGAATGCCTTGCTCAGGTAATATAAACGTCTGAGCTGATTAATATGTTGGTATTGTAATGGGAAAATGAATCTTCAGGGTTGTCTAAAGTTCCATGTGGTAGTTCCTTTGCCTTTTGCTTTTCCTGTATTCAATATATTGAATGCATGTGAAGTTCCATGTGAAGGCAATCTTTATATGAGATGACTTTTCAATATCTCTTTCCTCTTGTTCCTTCCCTATTTTTAATGATATGCTTTCTTAATACTTCTTAATTTGTTTTCTGTTTTGGGTAGGTTTGGTGACTTTTGTTTTCTAATTTCTTAAAATTTTGTGCTCTACATGGTTTGCTTGAATATGCCAAAACTTCTTTGTTTGTTTATGTTCAATTCTGTAATTTGCCTAAGCTTTTAGTTTTCTGAAAGAAAGATTCCAGTTTGATTGAATAAAGATTCAGGGTCAGGTTTCATATATTGCTTTTCTTTCTTCTTGTTCTTCCTCTCTTTTTTCTAATGCCTGTTGATATCATTGTTCAGACCTGGAAAATGGCATCTTACACAGTTTGAATTTAGTGCAGGGTAAAGCTTTGCTTCAAATCGATTGATAGTTTGTGCACTCGGCAGTCATGGAGCCAAAGCTCTCTTTGATCTCCTTAAAGTATTTGGCAATCATGGGGCCAAAGCTCTCCTTGATCTCCTTAAAGCATTTGGCAATCGTGGAGCCTAAGCTTTCCTTGATCTCCTGCACGTTTTCACTTTGCGGAGCATCGCCAACAGCTCTCAAATCAGAACACTGCAGCCACATAATTTTTCGAATTTAAATTATTATCATGCTGTGCTGGGTGCTCTGTGATTTTGTTTGCCATGGATGTTGACTGTTTTGAATCATGTTGCCATTGCATAGATTTGCTTGCTGTGATTTTCCTTTTGTCTTCTCTGATGGTTTCCTGAGATAATGTGTCTCTCTTCTGCAGTTGCCTCCCCATTGGAGCTGAGCTTCAGAGCTTGGGTTTTCGCTTTCCCTATTGGTGCAGTTGTACGTACTGTGCATGGATATCTTCAATAATGATTCAACCTCCTCCCAGAGCATCAAGGTGACAAGGTGAACTACTTGTCACACTAGTTATTTCGATTTCTTGGTGTCTTGTTTAAAATATTAACTTTTTATTCTTTTTATGAGTCTCTCTCTCCCTCTCAAAATATTAATTTTTATTCTTTTTAAAATATTAATTTCTTGGGTTTTATTCTTTTTATTCTGTTGGCAATTAGTATAAGATTGTCATTGATTGTGCTGGTTGTTTCTTGTGAATCGTGTCGCCATTTGCTTGTTTCTGATTTCCTTTTCTGCTTTTGATGATTGCTTGATTGTGTCTTTTCTGTTTTGCAGTTCTCTCTGTTGCTGTTGTCTCTCTATTGGTGTGGTTGGCTAGATTTCTTTCCATTCCTTCCATTCAGAGCTTCTTTTATGAAGGTGAACTACTTGTCACACTGCTCCCCCCTTTCCTCTCTCTCTCTCTCTGTGTGTGTGTGTGTGTGTGTTTCTTGTTTTTTTCCCCAGGATATTCTTATGGCGACGAGGAGCGTGGAATGTTCGAAATGGAAGCTGCTTCTTCGAATGGGTATGTGGAGCACCACTGTGTCTTCTCGTGTACCTTCGTGTCTGTCTTCCTCTGTCTTCTCGTGTACCTTCGTGCCTGCTGGCCTCGCCTCCTGTGGAGGCCTCTTCCTTCCTATGTCTTCTCGTGTACCTTCGTGCCTGCTGGCCTCGCCTCCTGCGGAGGCCTCTTCCTTCCTCTGTCTTCCCGTGTACCTTCGTGCCTGCTGGCCTCGCCTCCTGCGGAGGCCTCTTCCTTCCTCTGTCTTCCCGTCTACCTTCGTGCCTGTTGGCCTCGCCTCCTGCGGAGGCCTCTTCCTTCCTCTGTCTTCCCGTCTACCTTCGTGCCTGTTGGCCTCGCCTCCTGCGGAGGCCTCTTCCTTCCTCTGTCTTCTCGTCTACCTTCGTGCCTGTTCCTTCCTCTGTCTTCCCGTCTTCCTCTTCCTTCCTCTGTCTTCCTGTGTACCTTCATGCCTGTTGGCCTCGCCTCCTGCGGAGGCCTCTTCCTTCCTCTGTCTTCCCGTGTACCTTCGTGCCTGTTGGCCTCGCCTCCTGCGGAGGCCTCTTCCTTCCTCTTCCTTCCTCTGTCTTCCCGTGTACCTTCGTGCCTGTTGGCCTCGCCTCCTGCGGAGGCCTCTTCCTTCCTCCGTCTTCCCGTGTACCTTCGTGCCTGTTGGCCTCGCCTCCTGCGGAGGCCTCTTCCTTCCTCTGTCTTCCCGTGTACCTTCGTGCCTGTTGGCCTCGCCTCCTGCGGAGGCCTCTTCTTCTCGTGTACCTTCGTGCCTGCTGGCCTCGCCTCCTGCGGAGGCCTCTTCCTTCCTCTGTCTTCCCGTGTACCTTCGTGCCTGTTGGCCTCGCCTCCTGCGGAGGCCTCTTCCTTCCTCTGTCTTCCCGTCTACCTTAGTGCCTGTTGGCCTCGCCTCCTGCGGAGGCCTCTTCCTTCCTCTGTCTTCCCGTCTACCTTAGTGCCTGCTGGCCTCGCCTCTTGCGGAGGCCTCTTCCTTCCTCTGTCTTCCTTCCTCTGTCTGTCGTGTCTTCGTGTGTTATCTCGTGTACCATCGTGTCTGCCTTGTTAAGTAACTCCATGCCCATTCGAAGTTGTAAATGGCCAGCAGCCAGCTAAAAATGAAGTAAGTTTATGATATTCTTAAATATTCAGTCTTTACAATTAATTAAAGCTTTTTTGCTTCAATGAATATTCCATTGCATGTGGCTAATAGTAATCTTAAATCGTGATTATATATATGCGGGTGAATCATGTTTTTCTGTGTATTCATTGTTGGTTTTGTGATTCTTGAATGCATGTTTTCCCTTGGGTTTTTATATTTAGTAGGCCTGATCCCCACTCACTCTCTTAGAAGATTGAGTTGTGGGACGTATCTCCATTCCAGTAAATTACCTCAAATTTGTGTGTTGTTTGTGATTGGATGGAGATACATAGTATTATTGGTATTTTGAGATGCTCATGGAGTGATTGTTTGTTTATATTATAGCTAATTGATTGTTGTTTCCAAGGTAATTTTATGGATATAATAGTGGTGCGGCATTCCTATCAGTAGAGTAGATGTGATGTATTAGGAATTGACTAAATCTATTGTAAAATTGGTTGTATACTTGTATTATATATTTTAGAAGCCAAGCCTTGTAAAGGAATGTGTTTACGCATCACTATTGTAGAAATAAAGTTACCCTTGGCATGAAGCACTCAAAATACCAATAAGAGGAGTTTAATGAGACTCCTTTTCTACATTACATATGATATAGCTCAATGTATGATTTGTCTCCTTTCTGTTGGGTTGGTTACATTCTATTCATTCTCTATCTATAGTGGTTTTTGCGGTTTTACTTGAGTATGTAGTTATGGTGAATATATGTTATTAAACCGAATGGCTAATTCATGCTAATTTGTTATGGAGAGTCTATTTAGCCGAGTTTGAGTAAAACCTAGTGCAGTACGTTGGTAATCAAAAGTTGGCGATGTTGCAGCTTAAATAGCTTGTTTTATAGAGACAATTATTGGTACAAATGGGCATAGTAAATGGCTCATTTAATCAATAGCAAAAAAAAATCACAAGTCTATTTTAATGAATTATATTATATGAATTCTAGAAATGGTCAATCTGAGAACGATTAGGCACAATAAATAGAATGGCTTAATTTGTTTAATTAGATGCAATTAAATCTATCATATTTATAGAAATTTTCTTAGAGTGTAGAATGGCTCATTTCGTTATGAATAAAGCTTATTAGAAGTGCATTTAATCCAAATTTTAGGTACATAAGGCCTACCAAGATCCCATTTTAGCTACTTTACTAATAAAAGACCATGCCATTAGCTAAGGCCCAATAGTCGCACATAATAAAAGTCCATTAAGTTGTATAAGACCTAATTTAAGCCTATTTAAACAATTTGTTATTAAAAAGGCCAAATAAATGTTCATTTAAGCTTATTTTGTTATAGGTATAAAAATTTTTGTTATCTAGAAGACCCAATTGCTTACCGACTTTGTCTTATGTGGCCCAATTTTAAGACTGTATAAACGCATTCAGGCCCAAATTAGGATTAACTAATTAAGTGATTAAATAAATGCCTTTGAATTCAGCCAAAAAAAGAAAATGCCTTAAATAGTCCAATATGCGATTGATTACTTTTCCAAAATTAGCTGCCCTTACAATTTTTTTAAAATTAGAATAAATTTTACTTAAAAGAAAGATCCCAATTAAGAAAAATGGCACTTATTCTGCGAAAAAAAAGAAAAGAAAAGGTACTTATATTACTAAACCTAATTGATGACTCTGCAAAATGATCTGATAAAATATAAATATTTCAAAGAGTCTTGGCGCCGAAAATCATGCAAAATTGAGCTGGGACTCTGGAACGTATTTTTAGCCAAAAACCGTGAAGGTTATTACACAATTTTGGTTAAAATTTTAAAAAAATCACTAGAATAATTTTTCCATATTTTTTAGCCATAATACTCATAAAAATTATATAACTATGCCAAAAAGATTGAATGCCTTTTAATGCTTCTAATATCGTTTTTCCTATTGCTTTTTCTGTATTAATTTCTAACTAAATCGAAACAACATTTAGATGCTCGTAAAAACAAATCCTTAAATCCGATTTGTCCAATATTTGGTTAGACGAATATAGATATTTCAAGGAGTCTTGGCACCAAAAATCATGCAAAACAGAGTCGAGGCCGCAGAACGCGTTTTTAACCAAAAACCACGATGATTAGTACACGATTTCGGCTAAAATTGACCCGAAAAGTTTTCGCCTCAATTTTTAGCCAAAATACTCATAAAAATATATAATTCAATGCCAAAATGATTGAAGGGCTTTGCAAGCTTCTAAGATCGTTTTCCCTATTTTTTTTTCTAAATTAATTTCTAATTAAATTGAAGCAGGATTGAGATGTTCGTAAAAACAAATCCTTAAATTCAATGTGGCTGAGATTTGGTTAGATAAATATAGATGTTTCAAGGAGTCATGGTCTAAAAAATCATCCAAAACTGAGCTGAGGCCCCGGAACGCGTTTTTAGCCAAAAACTGTAATGGTTATTACACGATTTCGGGCTAAAACTGAACCGAAATTTTTTTTCCTCAATTTGTGACCAAAATACTCATATAAATATATAATTCAAAGCTAAAAAAACTGAAGGGCTTCTCACGCTTCTAATATTGTTTTTCCTATTCTTTCTGAATTAATTTCAAATTAAATCGAAACAAGATTCAGATGCTCGTAAAAACAATTCCTTAAATCCCATGTAGCTGAGACATGGTTAGATGAATATAGATATTTCAAGGAGTCTTGGCGCCAAAAATCATGCAAAACTGAGCCGGGATCCTGGAACGTGTTTTTAGCCAAAAACCGTGATGGTTATTACACGATTTTGGTTGAAATTTTTTAAAAAATGACCAGAAAATTTTTTCCTCAATTTTTAGCCACAATACTAATAATAATTATATAACTCAACGCAAAAAAGATTAAATGGTTTTTCATGCTTCTAATATTGTTTTTCCTATTGTTTTTTCTGTATTAATTTCTAATTAAATCGAAACAATATTTAGATGCTCGTAAAAACAAATCGTTAAATCCAATTTGGCTGAGATTTGGTTAGACGAATATAGATATTTCAAGGAGTCTTGACACCAAAAATCATGCAAAACTGAGCCGAATCCCCGGAACGCGTTTTTCGCAAAAAACTGTGACGGTTAGTACACGATTTCGGCTAAAATTGACCCGAAATTTTTTCCACTCAATTTTTAGGCAAAATACTCATCAAAATAAATAATTAAATGCCACAAAGATTGAAGGGCTTTTCACGCTTCTAATATCAATTTTCATATCTTTTTTCTAAATTAATTTTTTAATAAATCGAAACACGATTGAGATACTCGTAAAAACAAATCCTTAAATCCAATGTGTCTGAGATTTGGTTAGATAAATATAGATATTTCAAGGAGTCTTGGCCCAAAAAATCATTAAAAACTAAGCTGAGGCCCAAGAGCGCGTTTTTAGCCAAAAACTGTGATGGTTAGTACACGATTTCGGCTAAAATTGGCCCAAAATTGTTTTCCTCAATTTGTGGCCAAAATACTCATATAAATATATAATTCAACACTAAAAAGACTGAAGGGATTTTCACACTTCTAATATCGTATTTCCTTTTTTTTTAATCAATTTATAGTTAAATCGAAATAAGATTCAGATGCTCGTAAAAACATTTCCTTAAACCCCATGTGGCCGAGACTTGGTTAGATGAATATAGATATTTCAAGGAGTCTTAGCGCCAAAAATCAAGCAAAACTAAACCGGGACCCTGGAACGCGTTTTTAGCCAAAAACCGTGATGGTTAGTATACGATTTCGGCTAAAATTGACCCGAAATATTTTCCACTCAATTTTTAGCCAAAAAACTCATGAAAATAAATATTTCAATGCCAAAAAGATTGAAGGCCTTTTCACACTTCTAATATCAATTTTCCTATCTTTTTTCAAAATTAAGTTTTTATTAAATCGAAACACGATTGAGATACTCGTAAAAACAAATCTTAAATCCAATGTGGCTGAGATTTAGATAGATGAATATACATAATTCAAGGATTCTTGGCCCAAAAAATCATCGAAAACTGAGCTGAGCCCCCAGAGCGCGTTTTTAGCCAAAAACTGTGATGGTTAGTACACGATTTCGGCTAAAATTGGTCCGAAATTTTTTTCATCAATTTGTGGCCAAAATACTCATATAAATATATAATTCAACGCTAAAAAGACTGAAGGGCTTTCACACTTCTAATATCGTTTTTCCTTTTTTTAATCAATTTATAATTAAATCGAAACAAGATTCAGATGCTCGTAAAAACATTTCCTTAAACCCCATGTGGCCGAGACTTGGTTAGATGAATATAGATATTTCAAGGAGTCTTGGCGCCAAAAATCAAGCAAAATTAAACCGGGACCGTGGAACGCGTTTTTAGCCAAAAACTGTGATGGTTATTACACGGTTTTGATTAAAATTTATAAAAAATGACCAAAAAAATTTTTTCTCAATTTTTAGCCACAATACTCATAAAAATTATATAACTCAACGCAAAAAAGATTTAATGACTTTTCATGCTTCTAATATAGTTTTACCTATTGTTTTTTCGGTATTAAATTCTAATTAAATCGAAACAACATTTAGATACTCGTAAAAACAAATCCTTAAATCTAATTTTTCTAAGATTTGGTTAGAAGAATATAGATATTTCAAGGAGTCTTGACACCAAAAATCATGCAAAACTGATTCGGGGCCTCGGAACGCGTTTTTAGCTTAAAACTGTGACGGTTAGTATACGATTTCGGCTAAAATTGACCAGCAATTTTTTCCCCCTCAATTTTTAGCCAAAATACTCATAAAAATAAATAATTCAATGCCAAAAAGATTGAATGGTTTTTCACGCTTCTAATATCGTTTTTCCTATTTTTTTCTAAATTGATTTCTAAATAAATCGAAACAGGATTGATATGCTCGTAAAAACAAATCCTTAAATCCAATGTGGCTGAGATTTGGATATATGAATATAGATATTTCAAGGAGTCTTGGCCCAAAAAATCATCCAAAACTGAGCTGAGGCCCTGGAACGCGTTTTTAGCCAAACACGGTGATGGTTAGTACACGATTTCGGCTAAAATTGACCCGAAATTTTTTGTCAATTTGTGGTGAAAATACCCATATAAATATATAATTCAATGCTAAAAAGACTGAAGGGTATTTCACGCTTCTAATATCGTTTTTCCTATTTTTTCAGAATTAATTTTTAATTAAATCGAAACAAGATTCAGATGCTCGTAAAAACAATTCCTTAAATTCCATGTGGCTGAGACTTGATTAGATAAATATAGATATTTCAAGGAGTCTTGGCGCCATAAATCATGCAAAATTAAGCCGGGGCACCGGAACGCGTTTTTAGCGAAAAACCATGACGGTTAGTATACGATTTCGGCTAAAATTGACCCGGAATTTTTTCCCCTGAATCTTTAGCAAAATTACTCATAACAATATATAATTAAATGCCAAAAACATTGGAGGGCTTTTCACGCTTCTAATATCAATTTTTTTTTTCTAAATTAATTTCTAATTGAATCGAAACAGGATTGAGATACTCGTAAAAACAAATCCTTAAATCCAATGTGGCAGAGATTTGGTTAGATAAATATAGTTATTTCAAGGAGTATTTGCCAAAAAAATCATCCAAAATTGACCAGAACGCGTTTTTAGCCAAAAAAACTGTGATGGTTAGTACCCAAATTCGGCTAAAATTGGCCCAAAATTCTTCTCCTCAATTTGTGTCCAAAATACTCATATAAATATATAATTAAACGCTAAAAAGATTGAAGGGCTTTTCACACCTCTAATATCGTTTTTACTATTTTTTTAATTTAGTTTCTAATTAAATCGAAACAAGATTCAGATGCTCGTAAAAACAATTCCTTAAACCCCATGTGGCTGAGACTTGGTTAGATGAATATAGATATTTCAAGGAGTCTTGGCGCCAAAAATCACGCAAAACTGAGCCGGGACCCTGGAACGCTTTTAGCCAAAAACCGTGATGGTTATTACACGATTTTGGTTAAAATTTTAAAAAAATGACTAGGAAATTTTTTTTTTCTCAAGTTTTAGCCACAATACTCATAAAAATTATATAACTCAACGCAAAAAAAAAAAACTGAATGACTTTTCATGCTTCAAATATCGTTTTTCCTATTGTTTTTTGTGTATTAATTTCTAATTAAATCGGAAACAACATTTAGATGCTCGTAAAAACTAATCCTTAATTCTAATTTGGCTGAGATTTGGTTAAAAAAATATAGATATTTCAAAAAGTCTTGGCACCAAAATATCATGCAAAATTGAGCCGGAGCAACGGAACACGTTTTTAGCCCAAAACTGTAACGATTAGTACTCGATTTCAACTAAAATTGACCCGAAATTTTTTCCACTCAATTTTTAGCCAAAAAAACTCATTAAAATAAATAATTAAATGCCCAAAAGATTGAAGGGTTTTTCATGTTTCTAATATCAATTTTCCTATCTTTTTTCAAAATTAATTTTTTATTAAATCGAAACACGATTGAAATACTCATAAAAACAAATCCTTAAATCTAATGTGCCTGAGATTTAGTTAGATGAATATAGATATTTTAAGGAATCTTGACCCAAAAAATCATCCAAAACTAAGCTTAGGAACGTACACGATTTCGGCTAAAATTGACCCGAAATTTTTTTCCTCAATTTGTCGCCAAAATACTCATATTAATATATAATTCAATACTAAAAAGACTGAAGGGATTTTCACGCTGCTAATATCGTTTTTCCTATTTTTTCTGAATTAATTTCTAATTAAATCGAAACAAGATTCAAATGCTCGTAAAATAAATTCCTTAAATCTCATGTGACTGAGACTTGGATAGATTAATATAAATATTTCAAGGAGTCTTGCCGCCAAAAATCATACTTAAGTGAGCCACGACATTGAAACGCGTTTTTAGTCAAAAACAATGATGACAAGCACTCACAAGACCCTTCCAAGAATAGGACCAACTCGATTTCCTCGTCATATTGTTCATGACATAATCCATCATATCCCCTTATACTCGAGACTTTGCTTTAATAAATCTTAGCCAGAGGCTCCAAGGTTTGTAAAGAGTCGTGCCTGGGAAGTTGAAGCGCTAGTTCCCTTTTCTTTCCCCAATATCCCATATCCCATGAAGGGAGCTACCTTAGAAAGAGTTCGGCATCTTACAGGTCTTTCGACCATTTCTGTACGTTGAGAGAAAAGAATCGAAACGAATAAGAAAGTCAACAGAGAATGCTACTCACATGAAGTCAATAATTCAGTTAGAAAGGAGAGTTCTTCGGACACAAGGATTTCCAATCACGCAAACAAGATCAGATGATTCTCTGTAGGGAACCCTAGCCTCTAAGTCCTCTAGGTTTTGTAGAACCCTGTTTCTTGCTTCCATCTTATTAGGCAATAGGGAGCAGACTTTCTTGTAGTTGGCATGACAAATGAATGGTAAGGGCAGCATATACTAATTAGAAAGGAAGGACTCGATTCCATCAACTTGAGAAGGAACCTTTCCAGTTGACTTGCTCTTATGAATCTGCTTAGCTTCCTTGGTATTCTGTTTGCATCTCATTTCTGTCTCGATCTTAGTCGATGTTGAGACTGCTCTCTTGGGCAAGAGTAAATTCAAAAATAAGATTACTTCACGCTCAGTCATACTTCAAATGGGGTTACGCTATGCACTCAACTTGAACCTACTCTCAATGTAACCCCATTTGAAGTACCACGTCCGACCAATACATTCCCACGTTCTTCTTTTGCTGCCATGGGGATATGCCGAGACAAAAAAGAATTTGTGCTTTCATGTTACCCACCTATTCTAAATGTGAACAATAAATATATACAAAGCACATTACAAAACTAAATGAAAGGAGTAAATTCAGAAATAAGATTATACTCAGCCAAACTTCAAATGGGGTTACGTGACGCACTCACCTTGAACCTTACCACACTCACCTTGAACCTTCCCTCAACGTAACCCCATTTCAAGTACCATGTCTGACACTACCTTCCACGCATTCTCTTTTTGCTGCCATGAGGATATATGCTGAGACAAAAGAATTTGTGCTTTCATGTTAACCGCTTATTGTAAATGGTAACATAAATTAATATAAAGCACATTAGAAAACTCGATTAAAGGAGTAAATTCAGGAATAAGGTAAACTTCATACGTTGCCGTACTTCAAATGGGGTTACACGGCGCACTCACCTTGAACCTTCCCTCAAGTAACCCTGTCCAAAGTAACATGTCTGACCAATATTTTTACTGCCACAGGGATATGCTGAGACAAAAAGAATTAGTGCTTTCTTGTTAACCGCTTATTCTACATTAAGATCACTTACCTTATATTCAGCTGTACTTGGGGTAACAGCAGCGCACTCACGTTCCACGTAAACCCATCCTTCAATCAGTACCATCTCAGCTCCAACGGGGAGACAACTGCAAAAGAGAAGAAACATAAGCAAGAAACCATCAAAGAAGAAAAAGGAAAATCACAGCAAGAAAATCTATCCAATGGCAACATGATTCGCCACAGTCAACAAAATGCATGAGGGGGAAAAAAGAGAGCTTAGGACAATCCGCAGTGAAGGAGATCAAGGAGAGCTTAGGATCCGTGATTGCCGAATGCTTGAAGGAGATCAAAGAGAGCTTTGCTCCATGATTGCTAAGCCAAGTTTCCATTGGTTTGAAGCAAAGATTTACCCTGCAGTAAATTCAAACTGTGTAAGATGCCATTTGCCAGGTCTGAAGTCTGAACAATGATATCAACAGGCATTGAAAAAATAAAAAAAAGTGCAGGACATCATATAAGTGTAAATACTTGGCTTTTCAAGCATATTAAATTGTAGATATGAGCATATATGGAGTCTGGAAAGTAAGAAAAGAAAACACTTAAACCTGAACCTTAATCAAACCAGTATTTTTCTTTTAAAAAGAAAAACTAAAAGCTTCGGCATATTACAAAATTGAACAGAAACAACAAAGAAGTTTTAACATATTCAAGCGAACCATGTATAATACAAAATTCTATGAAAATAAAAAACAAAAGTCACCAAACTCACCAAAAAAAAAAATCAGATGTATTCAGAAAGCATATTATTAAAAATTGGGAAGGAAAGAGATATATTGAAAAGTCATCTCACCTAAAGATTACCTTAAAGCTTACAAGAACAAAAGTAATACAGACAACTTCTAGCAGACTTAATTACCTCATCTACAGGAGATTTGCCCCAGCCACCATGATGATGCACATAGCCTGCTCCACAAGGGATGGGTGCATTTAGCCCTGGTATTCTCAAATGCGGCACTATGATGGAGGACCATATCTCTGAAAGGCCAAATTGCAAGTTAATATACTACCAAATATACTAACTCAGATTTCAAAAGTAGATTACTATGATTAACCAAAGTAACCTGCATGTGATTGGCAACCTTGCCTCCCTGGTACCCTTCCTATCACCTGAAAATATTAAGACTAAAGTCCCTTTTTCCCCCTAAACTTGTCTAAAATTGACCTTTTGCCCCCTAAACTTTAATTTGGGACTTTTTGCCCCCTAAACTTGCAATATGAGGAGATTTTAGTCCCTCTCAAACGGTATTGCTGACGTGGCAATGCCACGTCGGGCCAAAAATGCCACGTTGAACCACAATGCGCAACAACTAACAATTAAGACATAAATCACAAGGATCACAATCAAATTAAAACCTTTCCTTGCAGTTCCTCAGCCAAAAGAGAAAAGAAACAAGGTAGGAGATTGAAGAATTTGCATTGACACATGCAAATTAAAAAAAGATAAATTTCTTTTGAAAAGAACGAAAACAGAAGTACCTTCCATGGGATGGTGATTGTCGGTCAAATCAGAGTGTGGCACGAGCATTTCCTCGTCTTCTTGTTGCTGAAAATTAAAAGAAAATTTTCTTGAACAATTAAATCAGAAGTCGTCGGATCCAAAAAGAAATCAAAATTGAAGAAAAGAACCCTAAAGAAA
Source organism: Corchorus olitorius (assembly GCA_001974825.2). Taxonomy (NCBI): domain Eukaryota; kingdom Viridiplantae; phylum Streptophyta; class Magnoliopsida; order Malvales; family Malvaceae; genus Corchorus; species Corchorus olitorius. The sequence goes on from AWUE01019531.1 coordinate 191,770, forward strand.
CTCCAAACACATCAATTAATCAAAATAAAACTTTCAAAAATGTAAACAAAAAGACGACAACGGACAAAGAGAAAGAAGAAGAAGAAAAAGAAGATAGAGAGAAAAAGAAAGTACATCGACAGCGGCAGGGGTCATGACAGTCATGGCTATGCAATTGAGAGGTAAATTTGAAGCTTATCAGGAGAAAAAAATGAGAGAGGGAGAGAGAAGGGGGGAAATGAGAGGAAGTTTTTCTTTTCTTTATTTTTTCTTGTTTGATTTAATTTTTTATGATTTTACTACAGTGAAGAGAAAAGAGGAGAGAGAGATCACCAGAAGATGGTCGAGAGGGAGAAAGAAGAAGGAAAAGACTTTAGATGGTCTTTGCCCTTTAATGAGAGTAATCTATAAACTCTATCCATTGTACTAAAAACAGATGGTGTTTCCATATCTGATCCTGGACTACCATTTACTAACAGGTCTTCCACAAGACACTTGAATAAAGTTTGGAGAAAAATGTCCATTATGGAATTTCTCTGAAGGAGGTAATCCAGAGTGCCATCCAGTATATCTTAAACTGGAAACAGGCTTAGTTCTTTGTCTTGCACTCATTGTCGTTTCGAAAGCATCCATGTTCTTAGAACCACCTCCCTTATACAAGTTCAAAACACTAAGATCAGACTCATCCAGCACCTCAGACTACATACGAAACTACTTTATACATTAACATCATGAAACATCTATATTAACATAAACCAAGTCTCCAACGAATGCATATATACAGATGTGTACATGCATCTCGAAATGACTTGGAGACAAACTAGCTAGCTTGAAGCTCATTATGGTCTAGTCAGCCGCAACATAGGCATAAAATTGGGTTATTCTATAGTGAGAGATAGACTCCGGAAACTGAGAACCAAACATTTTGATGTTATCAACTTACTGGATCTTAGTGACAGATTGCTGCCAGGGGGAAGAGATCCACTGCAATTCTTGTATCCCAAGTCCAACACCTCCTATTCCTTGTGCTCAGTGATCCTTTGGGGATGGTTCCAATAAAAGAATTGTTCCGCAAAATACTATAAGTGGCAGCAGAATGATGCATTTAGATTGTCAAGCAACCATCCAAGAAAGTCACTTGCTTGATATCAAGAATCAGATAAAGAAGTCATGAGACACTTACATAGAGTTGGTGTGAATAAGTTGCAAGCTCTGATGCCAATGTTCTTTCAGCCTCCCAAAATTTGTCACACAGAGGATCATAACATTTCACCAGTGACAGCAGAGTTATGGGGGACCAGCAGGTGCCTGTGATGGTTTCATTACATTTGATGCCATCATCCTCATAAATCATTTCAAACTTAACAGTCTCCCCCTAATTTGTCTTCTCAGTCATTGCTGTATCTCCATTTGCTTCCTTTTTCTCAACTTTGATATGTTTTGGTGAATCAGGCACTAGTAGTTCCTGATTTCTTACTCTTGGCAGTCTCTTTAATAACAATCTTTTTCCACAACTCAAGCAAGTCAGAAGCCACAATTTGGATCTTCTCCCTTAAATGCTTTGTGAGAGGTCTAAAGCCTTTTCCCAACCTTTAATAAACAAGGGAGTTAAGTTTTCCTCAATTAACACATTCACCAATACATTGGTACTATTACATGACAAAATGAAAATGAAGCAGATGAAAAAGATAGCTTTAGACTGTTATCGTAAGACCATCATCAAATCTAACTATCATACAATAATCTCCTTTAAATAAATCGGACAGCATCTTCAAGAAGATACGAATAAACTATAGCAACTGCAATGACAGATGTAATAGCTGGAAAGAGTAAAAAATAAAGAAGGATGATAAATGAAGCCAAGAAGCCCTTTATTCCCTCAATTGCTAACAAAGAAAGGTAAGAACAAAAAAGAATGTGATAAATGAATATTAACCCGCCCACAACTAGATTGAAGGTAGGCCAATGAGGAAGATATAAGATATTGTAAAATATTAAATCATTCAGACCAAGTTATAGGAAAGGCCAGATGAAAAAGCGCATGATACAACAAACACAATTCTTCACTTCTGTCACAATCATACTATAACAGTGGAGACTCCATCTTTGGTGGTGACATAATAAATACATTTAACAAATCCTACATAGAACACTACCAGCGCTGCAATTAAATTGGCCTAAGAGTCTAGAAATCACCATTGTCAACTCCAAGTTGCCTACATGTTGCGCAAAATCAAAGAATTCAACCTAATCTTTATTTTACCTATTATAGATTAAGTATACTAAAACGAGACATGAAAATAAATTACTAAAACAGATTGTGAAGTTTTTAACCTACACTCTAGTATATAGGATCAATAATCATATCTATCTGTATTAAATCAATATATATTTCTCTTTTACGTCTATTTAAAGAAAAATCATAAAAGAACGAAAAGGTTAATTTCTAAAGCAACTACTATCTGCGTTCACATAAATACAAATAAGAACAGAGACAAATTGAAATGTATATATATGCGATTATTGCTTGACCAGATCCAGAATTAACAAAACTAATATGTGTAAATGGAGGGAAAGAAGGGAAAAAGAAAAAACCTGAGTATAAAGAAGAATATCTTAGCGACAGGGAAGACGCATCTGGAAACGTCGGGTCCGTCGGAGGAACAGGCATCGGAAGCGGCCAAATCAGCCGCTTTTTTGGCGGCGACGAACAAATCAACCAAATCATTACCAGCACCGAAAAATTAAGAAGAAATGGACGGGAGAAATCAGAGAAATTAAGAAGGAAGGGGAAGAAATTTCGAAAGGAGTGAGAGAGGGAAATTAGGGAATTGGGGATTTTTTTTTTTTTTTAATGAAAGTAGCGAAATGTGCCTTTATTTGATCTGATGGTGGGCTGAATTGGCTTGTTATAGTTAAATATATATTTTGGGCTTCAAGTGTTGGAATATTTGGGCCTAACTTTTAACTTGATAAAAAACAGAAAAGGGCATTGATTGAAGGCCCAAGATCATTGAAACATTGGAAAGGAGGAATTTGGTTTGGAATTTTGCAAAACCTACCAAGACAAAAAGTCAAACATCATTGCATTTGGATCCCAAATTGAGCTTTTCTCCAGCTGTATTGATGCCCTAAATCCTGCTTTTGATACTACCACAATCCTTGTAGGTGGTCATAAAAGAGAAATTTGAGGCTGATCTTTAATATATTAAAAATGAACCCCATGAAAAGAAAAGAGTAGCTAAATTTGAGGACAGTTTGTTTTTGACCTTATAGTTATAATAATAATATGGCAAATTATACAATACACCGGCAGTGGAGTTTAGCAGACTACACAAGCGGGTCCTGAAGGGTCACATGTGTCCTCTAGGGATTAGATTGAAATATTTAAAGCTTAATTAATTAAAAAAATGGACATGTGTCAACTCCACAACCAGCTTGTGAAGTCCAAAATTTACACCACCGGTATATCAAATAATTACCCTAATATGATTCCCATCATTATTATGATTCATAAATCATAAACAATTCATCTCCACACAAAACAATGCCAAACTCTTTTAAATTTGTTGAGTAAAATTGTTCCTTCTCATGCCAAATAGCAACAACACTTCATCAAAAGTACATTAAAAGAAGATCATGTTGGAAATAGCATGCTTTTTTACATTTGATTACATGTGCATCTACTTTTGCAAGTTGAAAAAAATCTTTTGATCTTTGCCTTAGACTCAAAATTTGGCACCAATGGATTCATTGGGGTCCCTTTAGATTACCCCAAATCATGATATACTATACATATATATCAATCAAAATCTACACCATATTTGTATATATTCAATGAATATATTGTACTAAAATTTTTCAAACAATGGGATTCTCTCAAACACACTTAGGGACCCAAATGTCCACAAAAGATCTCTCTGTTTTTGGCTTCTTACCCTAAAAAATTTCTTCCTCTACCAAAGGGATGTTGTCGGCAAAGAGATTCAAGTTTCAAACAATAGTTTAAGCCACCAAAAATATATCTCCCTTGTGTTCCTTGTGCCTATAAATGTATTTCCAAAATCAGAAATGGAGCCGCAATATTAAGAAAGATCATTATTGACCCACCACTCAGGCAGCATTTAAGAAAGCTGGTTACCGGGGCCGGAGGGTTTTGGTATAAGCCATTGTATTTGGTTGGTACGATATAAGCATGGGCATGGCACAATCACAAACCCCACCATTTTTTTAGGTCAAATTTATAATCGTGGGGTGGCTTTGAAATATCTTGCTTGCTCTACTCATGGACCATGAGATTTAATTTGCTGGTTTGTAATGTTGTTGGAGAGTTCAATTAATTAATCTATTCATTACTATATTTTTATTACTCTAAAGACAGTCTAAATTGTATTCTTGCAGTAAATTAATGACTGCTAATTAATGATAGATCTATGGGAATTTAATTAAGTCTAAAATATAGTTGACTACTCATTTTGGCAGTAACCTCTCTTTAAGATTTGCAGATATGGTTTCTAAGAAGATCTTCATACTTATCCTTCTTTTGGGATATAATTAAAAACCAGTTTGTTTGGCCAAGTTTTGGACCTTTGGTGCTCCTCTCTCTCTCTCTCCATTTTATATTTATTCTAATTGCACTCTTGTCTTAAAGTATATACCAAGCTTAATTAAGACCTTAATTAAGGAGAATAAACACCGAACTCCTCAATTAAACCAATTGTTGATCCAATTGCATTCTTTCATTGGATGTTGATTGTTGAGTGTTGACTAGTACTTACTTTGGTTTTACTATGGGAGTGGCTTAATAAGGCTTATTGGCTATTGACCTCGACTCATTCACGAGAAGACTTTCATTTTCATAACACAATAATTGAAAATCTTATCATCTTTCCATTTGCCTTTCCATAATCTTAATCCATCCTTATTCAAACATTTGCAATTAGTAGATGGAAACATAACATACATAAAAGTTATATATATAACCATAGTATGCTTAATTTTTTTTCTTTTAATATATTTATAAATTAACCTTATTCGAGTCGGGTTAGTTCACTGGTTAGTTCACTATGAGGTAAAACTCTCTCAATAATGGTTTTCTCCATTCATAAGACTCGAATCTGAGACATTGCTTAAGGGAAATAAATTACAAATCACTTGAACCAATCACTTGTTGGTATATTAAGTTTAATCTATATTATCATTCTTTCAAACATTGCAATTTCAAGTACAAAAGATGAAAAGAATGGTGCGTTATTTTCATAATGTTCACATCAATGCTACGCGGTTTCTGTGATGAGTAGTTATGTCAATGACAATGTAAGATTATTACAAGTCAGACTAATTTATAGCCACTTACAAGAGAAGGAACCGAACAAACTTTTGTACCTTACCTTAACAAGAAGTCGAGTAACAATTTTGCATTTGCATCATGGAAAGGAATTTTCTCCAGCTGTAAGTAAGAAATGCCTTAAATTCTCCTTTCAAAAGGTACCTTTTGTGTTTTTCCAGATTGATAAAAATAGTACTCCAAGTTAGGAATCCAATAAACAAAAAGCAACATTTTGGTGAATTCCCCAATTTAAGAGCAATTTATTCTTTGAACCTAAAACATGGAAACCCATAACTCTAATCATAACCAAACCAACTTTACTCTTTCAATAGTATAATGAATCACAATAATTTACTTATAAGTTGGAAGAAAAACAAAAGGAAAAAAATAAAACAATCCTGATTTTGACAGGGTATAAAAGATAAGATAACCAACAAGGGTTGGATTAAGTGGTAAGCCATTTGTTCCAGCTTAAGCCTTAAGCAGGTCTAGGTTCGAAACCTTGTGTATGCAGTTGCCCATGTTGGGAGACTCACCCACCATAATCAGATACGCGACGCGGGTCAGATCCGGATTAATCAGGGCTAAGCCCTGAATACCGGATGGGATACAAAAAAAATAAAAGATAAGATAAGAGGCACTAAGACATAATGAAAGGTGCTTCAACAACAACATTTCTTTTTTTTTTATTGAATTATTAATCAACTAACTTTAAGCTATGGTAAAATTAATCCAAACTTAAGTTTGAAACTTAATTAAATCATCAGTCTCTTTCACTGTTAATTTTAGACAAAAACTGAAAGTTGATTTATCAGAAGAAACATTAAGGACCCATATTCAAGATATCACATTCACAACCTCCATATTTATACAGAAACCTTAAAGACTTTAGTTTTCAATCAATGGGTAGTGTCGGTGGTCTGATCACATTCTTATCACTGTTCACAAATAAAGATGGAAACTTTAATCAAAAGTTTCACAGAAACCCCACCAGCACCTAACGGTCTAATTTTTATATTTTTCACAGGAAAATGCATTGTTAAAAAGAAAGCTTTTTTTACTGATTACTATACTAAAAATAAAATTTACTGAGTTTTTTTTGTTTTTCCATGCACAAGCATCAAGCTTTAAACTTTATCTATGGGTTTTTTTCTGGATGGGGTCCCTTTAGAAAAGGACACAGTTTTCCATAATCAAAGCTGTACAGGTGTCCATGTGAGATGCCTTAACTAAGGCCAGAAAGTGAGAGAAACAAAGAGAAACAAAGGGAAGAAGGGAAAGAGATTCATGTGATGTTGAGTTGAGCAGCTTCTTCTTTGCTTCTTCTTCTTCTTCTTTTTGGCTGTTGATTAGATTTCGGTTTTAGTGTTGCTTGTTTGAGTGGATTTCACTATCAAAAGGCCAATCAAAAGCCAAGAGAAAAAAATAGAAAATTTGTAAGGGAAAGTGGCCATTCATTCTGAAGATCTGTTCATCGTCAGCTTTAAGGGGAAATATGATGAGGGTTCATTACAAGAGCCATTGTTATCAGCCTCTTAGAAGAGAAGCAATTGCTGGATTATTTGTTTTGCTTTTTCCAGTTCTTTTGCCTTGTTTGTTTACTCCATTCAGCCATGCTCATCCTTCTACATTCTCGGTATGTTCATACTTACTTTATTTTTTTGTTTTGTCTCCTTTTCTTTCCCTGGTGTGAACAGCGGAATTCTCCTTTTCAATTGAAAATGGGTTCTGGGCTTTAATTTTCTTTTCTTAGAAATTAGAAATTGAGGTTGTCCAATGAGAAGGTTGCACTTTACCAAAAATGGAAAGTACGGATTGTATTGAGTTCTTTTGCCGACAGAAGTTTTCTGGCCAAGTGGCAAGCTTATGTAACCAAGTGTCTGATTATGAGATTGTTCTATTGAAATTATTATGCCAACCTGAAATTTTTGTTTTGGTTACTTTACTTGAACTGGAAACTTGTAAATGATGGCCAGCAATTCAACTTTTCTTCCATTCTCGTAAAATTTCTTTAGCCCTCGCTAGTTCTCTAATTTTGGTTCATTTAATATTGTTGCGCACAAAGTTCACAAAAACAGAAAAGTTTGGTGTAATAGTAACAATACTTTGTTTGCCTCTATTCTGGAGGGTGCATAATTCCCACGTTAATCAATTGTGAATTGGATTTTGTGCATGGAACTGACTTTGGAATCTTGTACAATAAGGTCAGGAAAGAAGGTAAAACCATCTTGTAGTGATTTGTGCTTCTGACTGCTAAAATAACAGCATGATGATTGATAAATGCTCATAATTGGCTCCTTGGGAAGGAGATGGATTTCAACTTCCTTGATGAAATACTATTGTTTGGGCTAAGAAAGGAAATTGACTAATTGTGCCCTTTGACGGTTGTTGCAGGAGTTGAATGTTCCTAAACCTAGACACTTACCTTTACTCAGGAGTGCCTTACAACGCGAAAGTGTGAGTAGATTTTTATTAAGCAGCACATATATGTGTGGGTGCCTGCACATGCATATGTTGTGATTTTCCTTTTCCGACTGTATTTGAGATGGTTGTTTTGCTGTTTGATTTACTTCGATGTTTCTATACAGTCAGAGCACACTGATCTATGGGCTCCTTTGGCTGACCAAGGGTGGAGACCGTGTCTTGAACCTGAGAATGCCCCTTGTGAGTGGTCAGCAATGAGATTTCTTAGATTATCAGTAATCTGCGTTATGATACCAAAGTTAGTTGTAATTGCAATTTAACTGGTTCTGATCATTATGCTTATTTTTCTTGGATTTTGCTCTTTGGTTACTTTGAGCAGCATTACCACAGAATTCTGAAGGATATCTTCAGGTATTTCTTGACGGGGGACTTAACCAGCAAAGAATGGGGGTAGGTTTCATATGCCTTATTTTCATATTTAGAGGTGTCCAAAATTGCAAAACATTCAATACTTAAAGTTCTTTTTGCTGATATTAAGTTACTTCTTTTTGCAGATATGTGATGCTGTTGCCGTTGCTAAAATACTGAATGCAACACTTGTGATCCCGCACCTTGAAGTAAATCCTGTTTGGCAAGATTCCAGGTACTTTATGTGGAAGGAAATGTTCTGTCGATTCCTTATTCCAAATGGAAATGTCTAGTTTTGCCTCCGTCTTAATGAGGCATTTTTTCTGAAGTAATTATTCTCTCTGCAGCTCATTCATGGATATATTTGATGTGGATCACTTTATTAATGTATTGAAAAATGATGTTTCAATTGTCAAAGAGCTACCTGATGAATTCTCATGGAGCACAAGGGAGTATTATGCCCTCGCTATCCGACCCACCAGAATCAAAAGAGCACCTGTTCATGCTTCTGCAAACTGGTATCTTGAGAATGTCTTGCCTGTGCTACAGAGGTTGGTAGTAAACTGAACCTTTTTTGATTTGATAGCACAGATTAGTTTGCTACTTTGCTTATAAAATTTTTGGGCCTAAGGACTTTTGTACCAGATCATGGGCATACCACAACCTGCACTTGATATGTTCTATCCCTTGTTAGATATTGCATCTATGTGTAAAGGTCCCAATTTAATCAGGAAATGTGAGCTGTTGGCCGTTTTCCTGATTCCGCCTAGTTGTTTTTACTTGCCAATATATGTGATCTCTTGTTACATTTTGGTACAGTTATGGGATTGCTGCGATTTCTCCATTCTCTCACCGTCTGTCTTTTGACAACTTGCCGAGTGAGATTCAGAAACTACGCTGTAAAGTCAACTTTAAAGCTCTAAGATTTGTTCCACATATTAGAGAACTTGGAGATGCCCTTGTCCACCGTCTCAGGTATCCTTCTGGTGAAAGTGAAGCACTTAGCACTAACTATCTCGGCCAGATCACTGATCAAAATGAACAGCAAAAGCCACAGAAATTTGTCGTGGTACACCTTCGTTTTGATAAGGTATTAATATAATTTGGATGTGTTATCTTTTAGACCTGATATACCAACTGCTTTCGTAACCAATAAGATGGCCAGGCTGTTGTGAAAGTAATAATAATGTTATAGGGTTGTGATTTGTAAGATACTTTCTGCATCATTTCTTTTGACAAGTTTTAACGATTGGAAGAACTAGTTAACGTGATTGATCCATATCATTATAATACTTTGCATTAGTGGTCTACAATTTTTCTCCACTCTCTCACAATCCTTTGTATGTGCAGGATATGGCTGCCCATTCGGCCTGTGATTTTGGTGGGGGCAAAGCTGAAAAATTGGCTCTAGCCAAATACCGACAAAATATTTGGCAAGGAAGGGTTCTCAATTCTCAGTTTACTGATGAAGAGTTAAGAAGTCAGGGTCGTTGTCCATTGACTCCTGAAGAAATTGGATTGCTTCTAGCAGCTTTGGGTTTTGACAAAGAAACCCGTCTTTATCTTGCCTCCCACAAGGTCAATATTTGTTTTGCAATGTTACTCCTCTACTGTATCCTTTCCTTCACAATTTCTTCAAACACATTGTTCACTTTTTAATGCAATTTCAGGTGTATGGTGGGGAAGCTAGAATTTCCACCCTAAGAGAGCTGTTTCCCCTGATGGAAGACAAAAAGAGCCTTGCCTCTTCAGCGGAAAGGGCCAATATAAAAGGGAAGGCTTCTTTGTTAGCTGCAGTTGATTACTATGTTGCTATGCATAGTGATATCTTCGTCTCAGCTTCCCCGGGTAATATGCACAATGCAATGGTAAGTCTTTTTGCTTTTTTGGCTTTCTATTTGGCATTTTATCGCATATCTAAACCTTGAATTACTTATAGAAACAGAACTTCCCAGTTCCACTTGCTCAATAACAATTAATTGAGGGGCATGGGGAATGGGGATAGGGTACCCAAACTCCAGGAACATTTTCAAACAATTCTGTGCAAGTGCTGTGCTATTTACAATTTATGTGATTTTCCTGTCTTCTGCTAAGTCAAGGGGTATACATAATACATTTCAACCCTCTAATGTCGGTTTCTATGATGCGAACAGGTGGGGCATCGAACCTTTGAGAACCTGAAGACCTTAAGGCCTAATATGCCTTTGTTGGGCCAACTCTTCCTTAACAAAAACATTACTTGGTTAGACTTCCGGCAGGCAGTGGTAGAGGGGCATCAAAACAGGCAGGGGCAACTCAGGTTACGGAAACCAAAACAGTCCATATATACATACCCGGCTCCTGATTGCATGTGCCAAGCTTAAGTCATAAAGGTCATTTATAGATATGCCAAAAAAGAAGTGAGACTACTTTCTGTATCCTATTGATTTTATTATAGCAATAACTTATTATTTGTGGCTTGTACTTTGGGTATCATAAATAAGCAGCAATCCCATTTCTCCCGTTAGCTATAGCTATACTATTACATCTAGAGTTCTTAGGAGGTATTGTGTAGTGTATTGACGGTGGTATTTTATATCGAGAATGGGGTTGTTAGCATCAAATTCATCTGTGAATCGTGTTGAGTATGGACCGTGGAGTGGAGTATGTAACATATAGTTCATCGGCAGATCTTGAATGTATTGTTGCATATCTCTGCCAGTGAAGCTGTCTGTACAACCTTTTATTGTGTCAATGTATACATCAGAACATCTATGGCCTTGCTAAGAGATTTTAGTTTTTCCTTGGCAGTTGGCAGCAAGTTATCTAATTTAATATACTGGTGATTGAAGTTATGTACAATGTAAGACTGTTGGTTCTAGTACAATGTGAGAAACACCTTCATTTCTATGCTTGCAAATCGCTATGTAGCTGCCACTGAAGCAGGGTTGTGATTGAAACTATACCTGCTTCATCTTTCCAAGATACAGTTTAACTCGTGGTTGTGCCAAAATCTCAACATAGTGAACCATGCTAGAGCAGCCTCAAATTTCCTTTTCAAAATAATTGATTCTACAATCGTCAAAAAAAGTAGAACCCAAAAAATGATATATTGCCAATGCTTTCAAGATGTGAAACCAAAAATGAAAGACGGTTCAGAATAAAATATACAAGGACAATTTGGTGAAAATACAGTTCCAGGGTGTAGGTGTTAGGGGAAGTGTTAGATATTTTTTGAGTAGCATGCGCTTGGGATCAGTAGTTAGGTTTCAAATACATCACTGGTCATCAGGGGTACTAGGGGAGGAACGAATCGGACCATCTTTCTTATCCTCAGTCGTAGATCCACTTCCATTCCGGCTAGCAGAAGCCAGTTCTTTTGCATCCGGTGGGGATGGGGTCATGTCTTCCTCGATAGGCAGTGTTCTCTTTGAGCCCTCTAACGCAACACCAAGAACCAAATTTTCCTCCAAGGCAGGTCTTGGTACTGGTGGTTGAGAGGCTGGCTCCGGTTTTGGTTGGAAAGGTTCTCGTAATCCACCTGATTTGTCAATACCAGCTTCTGGTGAGGAAACCGAGGGAGTATCCAACTTGCTGCTCTGCCTTGCATTTTTCTGCTGCTTCTCAGGGCTAGATGTTTCTGCGCCAATAGTGCTTGTTTTGGGAACGGTTTTTGATGGTGATTTCATGTTTGCTTTATCATCTGTCTTCAGATCAGATGTTGATGCAGATGCAGCCTTGAGATTATCCTTGGCATCAGAATTTGGAGTTTCTCCAACCTTGGAATCTGCTTTGGGTTCAATCGATGGTGTTCCTTTGGCCTTGGAGTCAGGCTTTGGTGTTGCTCCGGCCTTGTTGTCTGCTTTAGCATCAACACCAGGTCGTGCTGCGGTTTTAGTGTCTTGTTCTCCAGCTGGACGTGAGGAACGGCCTTTTGTTCTATCTTCGCCATTAATCTTGTAAGAAGGTTCAATCAGTAACAGGGGCCTGTTAGATGCCACTCCACCATGGTTATAAAATGAGTCTCCAAATGGTATATTTTCCAAGTCAGCATCACTATAAATTTTCTGCACAGTTCGAATTGGTGTGGCAAGCCGAGCACGGTGATGGCTGATGACTCTAAGGAGATCCAAAAGTATAGCTTCCTAAATCATCAACCAAAGAGACAATAATAAAGGAT